>JABRWK010000119.1:244012-254878 GCA_013372445.1 Hypothenemus hampei | reverse complement strand
ATATAATTTTTTCTAGATATTTTTTTCCGGACATAGACAGGTCGATGGAGAATTGAAAGACGAACATTTTGCTTTTTTCCCCATTGTTTTAAGTCATCTGGATCCAAAGTTATCGTCAAAAAACGAAAAATTGACGAGACTTTGCGGGTAGTTTTCAGCCCTTAAACCTTGACGATTGCCGATAAAAAAAAATACGTGTCGATTATTTTTCATAGTACTATATGTGTACCAAGTTTCATTACGATCTGCGAGTTACATCTGGGGCGGTTCCCTTGTGAGTGTAAGTGTTAACCTTCCAGAACAATTTCTTAGTAATTAGAGCTCTTTAGGGATACTTGCATGTTGATGGACCATACAATAATATCAATAGTGTTGCTTTCTGCATGCTTTCTGCCATTTTTGAAATTTTACAGAAGAGGCAAAAGTAGTTTTGTGTTTTGTATAACTATAAATGTAGGTTACCATATATCATTGTAATTTTATTGTTTGCTTCAATGTCGTTTCAGTTCAAAGTGGTTTCAATTGTCATTTTTTGACAACTAAAACCACTTGATTAACTTACAGTGCCTATACTTTATTTTGTGATCATTTAATGCAAAAAATAAATATAAAATAAAGATAGATAGCATTTTTTGCCATAACACTACTAATATGTAAATAAACGACAACTGAAGATCTCAGTGACCGGCCAAGTTCACTTTTGGGCGAAACTGTGTTTTTTCATTTGGTAAGTAATTGAAACCATCCCCAATCGAAAAAAAAAATATATTATCTCAAACAACAAATACCAATAAGAACCATATAAAAACAAAAACTTGATATGTTTGCAGACTTATTGGAACATCCAAGAAGTTTTTTCTTGTTTTCTCACAAATATGAATTTACGACTTGGTCGGTTTTTCCACCAAAATTTTCAATTCCTCAGCAAATATAAGACAAAAAATAATCAATATTCGTAATAATACTAATTAATCGGTCCGGCTAATGTAGCGTTGTCGGTTTGGATTGGGAGGGTTGAAGGTAAATCAATCACTAAAAAAACAAAATACTGAGAAGACACGAGGTTATTGTATAGTTATTATAGGTCTCAGTCACTTGGCAGGCTCATTAACTAACTTTGATGAAAAAACATGACACTATTTATACAATATGTCGATTTTCTTTTTGGGACATCCCCTCGCTGCAGGATATTCACTAATAATAGGGCTACAATTGGAAGAAAAAATCATTCAAATCTGACCAACGGTTGGGAAGATATTGATTGTCAAAATTTAATGAATTTTCAAGGAGTCCAAGACTATTGATGTTTTGTGTATAAGCATCAAATCTTCGAAATTAATATTAAATCAATTCAGACAAACTTTAATCTTTTCAAATTAGTTGACATGAAATAATCAAATGCTGATAGATTAGGAAATTATCCTGATTATTTAACTCTTTGCTCTTTCCCTAACAAGCCTCTTGTGGGTAAAGTGGTTCTGACGTAATTGCGATCAGTTATATGAAAAATAATGTGGCAAACTTGACTTGAGTGTTAATCCCTGTCGTAACACAGGAAAACAAGAAATTTAACTGTACATAACGAGACCACTTCTAATCCGATTATAATAGAAAATCGCACAATAAATTACGTTTAGTTTTATTAAATTTCTTCTATTTTTTTTATTAGTTAATAATAATGATCACTCAACGGTGATCACCCAAATGTGAATCTGACGATTGAAGTGTTCATTTTAAAAAATCAATTTTATTTTCGCGTTTTATTTATTTTTACCACATGGTTATAGTCACTATTATGTTGGGAAATGACTGTAACGATCTCTATTCTCTATTTCTAGGATAAAAAAAGAGAAAAAAAAATTAACAGGTCTGTGTATAATAATGCTTTACCAATTTTACCAAATAAAATGAGTTTTTACGGTTTTTAAATTAACCAGTGAATAAAATTCAAATAAAACAAATTCAAAGAAATTCCTCAAAATAGATTTTACGAGCTATACAACTATAAATTTTATTCGAAATATTTAGTGCTTGTTTACAACTGATTAATGACAATACCTGTTAATATTGAAATCACAAGGCTTCACATATTCTATTGTATACAAGATGTAAAAAATAAATCCTGAACTCGTAACGCTAACTTTTTTTTATATAAAAATAACTAAAAATTCGTACGATATGAATGCATGTTTTGTAGTGCTGCGTAAGGCCGCAACCTTACTTCAGTAAAAACATGAATGCTGTATACCGAAAACATATAGAACGTGTCAGTGTGGAAAAATGTGACGCTATATGAGCATGAATGAGGCTGAGGAGATAGTACGAAATTCTTTAGAGATTAACAAGTTATTCAAATACCGATATTAAAACCTTCACACTAATCAAAAATTTCTTTGATAAACCGTCAGCAGTTGAATCGCTTTGAGGCCATACAGGGAATTGTTGTTCTAGTGCTATCCAACCAAACTCTCGTCCTTTCTTAACTTGCCTCATTCGCGTTCGTTCTCAAGTGCAGACATGCCCTAATATTTTCCATTTAATAAAAAAGTTAAAAAGTTCTATTTATCTTTGTTTATTTTTTAGAACGTGGAATGTTTAATGTTAACAGTAAAACAATTTTTAATGATAAAATAAATAAATAAAATGAAAGAACGTAATTGAAATAAAATATAAACGTAACGGTTTCCTAAGGAATTTAAAAGTAAACTCATGATTTTTGTCTGGAAAAGTGTTAAAGTTCTAAAAAAAACTCTACATAGTCTTATCTCCAAGTGTTTAATGTTTTGAATCTCCAAAATGCTATTGAATATCTTTTTAGGACAGATGGATCTCATAAATAGGAAGGCTTTTAATTCATTGTGAATTTTTTCAACTTGGTCGGACTTTACAAACGGTGAATTCAAATCAATAGCAATAGGTTACTTGTACATACATAGTGTTAATAAGAAAGATTTTAAGGACTGATTGCTGAGGTTCCTTTGTGAAAAAAGTTTATATTTATAAACATGGGTCCTAAAACACTTTGCTTCCAAGATACAGGGTGTTTAATTTTTTTTTGTTTTTAAATATTTCAAAAACGTTTTGGGATATGGATAAGAAATTTGGGATATGCTGTTATAGGATAAATGCGCATTTTCTAAATTAGACAGAATATTTCCCCATGTTTTTAATGAACAAATGAGATTCCATTGACTTTTCAACATGATTTTTTTTTAATACTCCATTAATTGTTAATAAAAAAGACCTCTTATTGTTAGTATTTTATCGCTTAAGAAGCCGTTTCCAAAATACAAAATAATTTTTAATTCTTGTATCTACCAAAACCGGTTCTCGGAATTCTAACAAGTTTTTAAGTCCGAAACACTTTTTTTTGATGATTTTATTTCTTTATTTTTTACTTTCTTTTTGTGTCAAATAAAATATTTGGCATTTATGAACTTGTTATAATTACCTACGAAAATTTACATCAGTTTATAGTTTTCTGGTAGGTACAGCAATTAATATTTGTTTTTATCTTGAAAAGGACTTCTTAAACGACAATATACTGAGAAGGCCTTTTTATTAACAAGGATGAAATATTTAAAAATAATATTCATATTAGTCATATAATATTCATAAAAGTCAATGGCCTATAATTTTTTCCATTAAAAACACGTCTTTGCATGGTGGCACAGGCTCCACGGATGTAACTTGAAATGTTCTGTCTAATCCAGAAAACGTGCATTTATCCTATTGTAGCATAGCCCAAATTTCGTATTCGTATCTCGATACGTTTTTCAAACATTTAAATTAATATAAAAAAAATTAATAAATTAAGCACTCTGTATGTTGAAATCAACGAGTTTTCGAGTCTATGTAAATATGAGCTTCTTTTTACGAAAAAACCTTAGCAATCACTCATTAAAATCTTTTGTACCAATTTATTAACACCCTGTATATGCAAACGGGGTCATACATCTATCTAATAAATTTTAAATTATTTTTAAATGTGATATTTATTTTTCAATAAAAACGCATTTTTCGCTTCATTTAATATCATATTATTTTATTTTTGTTATTTCAACTGTTTTTCTAATGGTCTAGTTTCTAATTAACTAGTAAATACCAAATTACCGTTTATTTATTTATTCTTTATTCCATAAAAATGACGCCAGTGCGATATATTTCTTTTTTTTTGTTTAGATCCCTCATTTATTTATTTTAACCTTCATAAATCCGGGCGGGGTGCAATTGTACTCTAGCCACAGATTTTTTAAGCTATTTACTGAAATACTTTTTTAAATTTTATTTCCCTTTAGATATTAGATTTATTTATAGTCTTATAGTCTATTAGACCTACTTTCCTTGTATAGTACAGAGTGGCGCACACAAATCGAGCCCCCTCTAAGGAATATCAGTAAACAAAATCTAACGTCATACGTACACTACTTCTTACCTTATTTTACAGTATATTTAATAGAAAAAAAGGGAAAAAGTAATGTACATACGTAGATTTTGTTTATTGATATTCCTTAGAGGTGGCCCGATTTGTGTACGCCACGCTGTAGTATAAAGTTGCAAATGATTATCTTTCGTTTTAAGGAGTTATACATAATTTTATTGCTTGGAGTACAATAATAATAATTATTGTACACGGTTGAAAACCGGGTGAAGTACAATAATTTTATAGAATTCGAATACCTATATACCTATCACTATAATAATTTAAATTATAATAATTTATTTTATATTTTATAATAATTTATGGGAATCCCTAATGCGCTTGGTAATTCTGTGGGGTTTCCCGTGTGCGCTTGGGGTTTCCCATAAATTTATTCGTAATTAGTAGTTTCTTAAGAAAGTATTTACACGATTTAGTTGTTTTTATTGACATCCGCAATAACAAACGTTAATTTTTAAAATTCGTTTAAAAAACTTGAGGAACATTTCTATTCCACTTGGTATGTAATGTAAGTTTTTGATCTCGGGTTTACGAAGATTAAAGTGATTTTCAACTTAAACTAGTAGATCTACATAGATTCAGCCAGTGATAATAATTTTTTTATATACATAGATATTGTTCTTAGATTCATTACATTTTAATAAAACCTACAATCACTTTGTATAGTATAGGGCATATTGCTTAAAGTATTTTGTTCTAAACTACTTTTACTTTAAACTATTCTCTTTAATGAAGCACCGTCAAAAACGATCGCCTGTTGTTATTGGCTGTTCTCTCCGTTTCTATATTTCATATTTTTTTGCAGAGTTAAATGAAACTTCAAATTGATATGATATTTTTTGTTATGTGTTAGTTATCTAATGTAAACAAAAATAAATTCCATAATTTGCAAATTAATAGAAAAATGCATTTGAAATAAAAAATTACCTTTAGTTCGTTTCATATAAGAATAAAGTGGTGGGTGGAGCTAAGTGAGGCTTATTTACACGATAAAAAAATCGTAACGTTCAATGTGAATACTGATTACAACGTCACCACATGGAGAAAATATTTTATAGGGCAAATCAGGCTCGTGTCTTGGCCAATCAGAGAGCCGTATTTTTAGTCCCTATGCTTCTCCATACTCTAAACTTATATGAAACGGACATTAGTTACATAATGAGGTTCAAAATGTTTTATTCAGTGGAATTAGATAAGGTTTCATAATGTCATGTAGAATGATCATACTAATGTAATGAAAACTAATGGTAATTACCGAAATATAAATAATTATACGCTATAGCATAACCGTAATATTTCGAGAAACATACATCTACCATCATGCAACACACTCTAGATTCTTCGTTGAAGACTATTATGTTTCGTTCTTTTTTATACGGTTCTCTGTGATGCTTACATCACCTATTCAATACCTTTAATAGGAATAGAAAATATCCAATAAAAAAGGAAAGGCTCTCTATTCGATGATAAATGTTTTGCATCTCAATAGACCTTTCTTCTTTGCAAACTACTGATGCGCAATTAACATTGCGGTTGAGAAACGATCCTTGATAGCCAATAATCGGCGGTCTGGTGATTGACCATCAAGACTATATGCCTGATGACTTTTGACCACGACATTTGCACTTTAGTTCCTACTTACAGCAATTTCCCGAAAATATTATTCTATCCCTCAAGCTGTTAGTTACTTTTCGATCTCAAATAAACTATGGATAATTCGCCTTTCGTCATACTCTTACAATTAGTATATTAAATGATTACTAAATGCATATTCTGCAATTTTATTTTATTTTATTGTCTATAATGCGTGTGTTATTATTTATTTACTTAGCGGCTTTCTTTCTTCATCAGACATGTTATTATTTATATCTTTTATTTTCATAAATTTATATCTTGTGGTTAATCAATCCATCAACAAATTGCATCATATTGTAGTTCGCCAATTTATTTACCGATACACAGTATCTCCTTAAGTTCAGAATAAATGGAAAACTGATTGAAATGGACTGTTTTGCAAATTTATGGTTTTATGAAAAAAAGCTATTCCTACATGTACATGTGTAGTGGAATAATATGTTTCTTTAATTAAAAGAATGAAATCTATTTTTAGTTTTTATAATTTGAAGTATAAATTTAAGAAACATATTTACAAATAACGTCAATTCTTAAAATTTCTATTCCATTGTTTTGTTTTGTGTATTTCCTGTAACCTTTTTCTATTGCTTAACAAAGCTCTACTGTGCTATTCCTTACCGTTAATTATTACTTAAATAGGGGAACTAAGGTGAGAAATGCTTTGTTTGATAGAGAGAGAGAGAGAGAGAGAGAGAGAGAGAAGAAAAAGTAAATTGTCATTTTTAGGATAACTACATCAACTTTAAAGTATTTTCAAGTCAGCATTTAAGCATCTGACATTTTATAATTAACAAATTGTCGACTACTATTGTTTGTGCCGACAAATGGAATTTACTCATGCTGATCGCATTTTAGAACAAACAACAGATGATTTTTGTAATTAAAATTGAAAGAGAGTAGACAAGAGGTAAACATGTTTATGTGATGGAACAGGGGTCGTCAAATTGGTAAACCCTTAAAAGTATGGCAATCTTATCAAAATTATTATATGGGTACATAAAAGTTTAGCTTGAATTATGATTAGATAATTTTATAGAGTATTTATACATTGTGTCTACTTAAGTTGGTTGCATGTGAAAATTGCTTTTTCTTTTAATTTTAGGTAAAAAATTATTTGAGAAAATAATACCAAAGGTCTAAACTTGAGGGGTATATTCAAAATTAGAAAAAAAATTTTTTTCCTGTATAAAAACTCATAAATATATAAATCAAATAATAAAAAAATAACTGTTTCTGTTTCTTAGCCAGATACAGGGTCCGCCAAACAATTTTACATGCCAAAAAGTACAGATTGAAAACTAATGAAGTCATTTGATCAGAACAAAAATTGGGCCCGAAGGACCTCATTTGTGTATAACTGTAGGCGGTAAATTCTCACTTAACAATTAATTACAATAATTAATTAATTTTTAACGTCGATTTAAGTGTACTTTTGATGCAAAGAGTTAGTTTGTGGAGAGTTTTATTATTATAGAGACCCTTAGGACCTCCTACGTGTATGTGTTTATATAAGAAGAGCTTGTTAGCTAGGCTCATTTTGCTGCGTCTATTAATAAATGCGTGGAGTGAGCCAGGCACTTTACTATAACTAAAGAGTTTGAATGATATTTTTGATTTCTATAGAGAGTGTATTGGTATAACTGATTGATTATGTTTAATTGATTTTTTAATCAAAATGACGGAGCCTTTAACAATTTAATATATTCCACCTGTTCTGTAAACGTCATAATCTGGAAAATTCTTTAAAAGAGTACCTTTGCTGAATAATTGCAACGTGCGCTCAATAATGGAAAAAGGTGTCTTCAAATTTGAATTTTTTTAGGAATCAAGAATTTCCATTCAAAACAACTGTGGGGAAGTTGGATGGAAGATTAGCATGTGGACTCATGAAAGCGGAAAATTAAGCAATCTAGATAAAGGGGAAAGCTACATAATGGTGGTTATATGATAAATTTTAGCTTTTATTTCATGAAAGTAATCAAAATGAAACTATTTGGTGTCATTTGGCGATTGGAGCTTTATTAACGACCACAATTTCAGATCTTCTTCGCACCACAAAAATTGTTTCTTGAGCTGTTGATGCTTTAAAACGGTTTGATTTTTCGGGCTTTTTGAAAAGTATGCCGAGTGTGATCTTCAGTTGATATTTCGCTGGAAGATTTTTATTCTTTTTGCACTCATAATATGGATGGTTGTCAGCGTTGAGGCAACAATTTGTCTCCGGGTACTGAACATACAGTGTGTTTACAGTTTTTACATTGTTGAATAAAATTTTTAGACAACTCTTGAGCAACAAATTATGGAAACTTTCAAGATACAAATAATTTTTTTGACTTCGACCACGTAAATGTTGATTTCTTTTTTTTGGGTGGGGAGAGGAGGGTCTATTTCCAAGAAGATGATTCTGCAATCAGACATTCAGAAGCACGTGCTTCTGGACGATTGTGGGATTTAATCTACGAAACACACCATTAGATAATCAAACATACTGCCTAAAGGCATTATTACTACCTGAAAAAGAACGCGGTAAAAAATTATTAGATGAGTATTAAGCGAATGGAGAAAAAAATTCACATAACAAATAAAACATTGCAAGAATATATTTTTGAACTAAATGAATAATAACGAAAGTTAAATTAAACCATTTGCTTTAGAACTAGATGATATTTATGGAATTTCTGCGATTAGCTCTTATATTTAAAATTTGAGTGAATTGCAAGATTTGGATTTGAATTAAACAAGTTTCTTTAACCAGCCAATTATCATAGTGCTTTCATTTTTGAACAAAAGCTTTGTTTTTTTTAACATTTTATTCGTATTATTAAATACATTCATTCCGTTGTTTCTATTCAAAGTTCTTTATGAATATTTGTGTTACGAATATACCACGAAGCATTTACTACGTATTTCACAAATGATTTCATTTAAAAAAATTTCGAAACTTTTTAGAAGTTTAAATGTTTTTTGGAAAAAGCCATAGCTGGATAATTAATATTAATTCTAATTATTTTACTGCGCCTACCAATAAGTGGACTTAATGAACCAGCCACGTTGCTAAACTCTTTTATTTTCATGAATATTTTGGGTAGCCCTAAATTCAGTACAAAAATTTTAAGGAAATATTTTTGAGGTCAAAATAAGACTTTCTTCGTATAAACATGTGGCTAAAAATACATCTCGTCAGAGCTGCAGCCATGGTAAGTTACATGACAAGAATCGATTATGTCAGATTATAGCTATACCAGATAGATGATCTTATTTAAATTTAGAGTTTCTGGTGGAAACATAAAATTTCGCCCAAGAAAAGTGTAGACCCTCTCAGGTTTACATAATTTTTGAAGCAAGAAATGAATAGACTACCTAAAAAAGCAGAACAAATTACAAATTTTCAGAAGATTTATCCAAAACTGTAGTCACAATCTGACAATTTTCTCAAGCAATTTGCAAGTTGCAATTGCTCAAAATCTCAAAAATATTCCCTTAAAATATTTGTACTGAATTCAGGAACATCCTGTATTAGTAAGAATTGAAATTTAGTCATTTATTTAATGTAAATCCAAAATATTTAAGTTAATCTGCTTCCTTGAGTAGTAACAGTTCAAGGCAAATAACACGAACAAGATCTGGGTTGTAGGGTGGCTGTACAAAGCCACCCTACAACCCAGAGAAATAATGATATTATATCTGTAAGACCATCATCAGGAGTGTTGTCCTGTGGAAAGTAAGTATCAGTGAGATGTGGCTTAGCATTCCACGCCTCATCTCTTTAAGCGGATTTCGCTATTTATATAGGAAGATACCTTAATACTCTCCATTTATATTGATCTTCCTTTGTTTTAAATTTTCATATCAATCGCTATGATTTTTTTATTGAGCCACTCGTGCCTTGAACATTTATTATCTGGTTTTCGTCATTCCATGAATACACTTTTCGACAAGGGTCATACTATACGACCATATTTTGATCCTCTGTAATAAAGGATTAAAGAAATTCTTTTTGGTTGCCAATGCAGAGGTTTAAACATTAATAGATAATAACACTAATTCTGTATTCGGTTTTTTCTTTTGAATCACTGGAGTCTATCTCATCCTGGCAATATTCCATCATCAGGAGTCAAAATAGTAAAAAATTCATTAAATGGTAAAGAAAAAATGCAGCGATTTTTAAAAAAATTATGATTAATATGACAAATTGAGCTTGTTTCATTTTCATTAGTCCATTCAGTATAGAGGATTATGATTTATAAAAGTTGATTTATCGCTTAAAGTGCTACGAAAGTGACTACGAAAAATAATAAGATGCTATCATTTTGCAAATTTCATTTTATTGTATAATTTCATGTATAATTTATGAGAGCTGAGAGAGAAATCATTTGTTGGAAATGTACTATGAAGATTTTTCAAAATACACACGTTAAAAGTTTGTAGACTATTTTTATTCAATTAATTTTTTTGCAATTTTAAACATTAAAACACGACTTATACCAAAACACTAACTGGAGAATTTCCTGCTGACAAAATGCAAACCTATTCATTAACTGCAAATGGCAAATTCTTTCTGCATATACAGGGTGTTTCCTAATTGTGGTGACAAAAGCCTAGGGGACAGTCGTCTCAGCAAAATATGAAAAAAGTTCATATGAACATGGGTCCGAAAATGCTTCGTTTCCGAGATACAGGGTGTTAAAGTGTAAGAAAAATGAACAGTTTTTATTTTTTAATTCACAAACGGCTTAAGATTTTTTAACGAAATTTGGTATACGTGTTTACCATATTGGTAGGTTTAATCC
>JABRWK010000119.1:208796-220945 GCA_013372445.1 Hypothenemus hampei | reverse complement strand
CGATCAAAAGATGTCCTCCTTAAAAGCAAGTTTGATTTGTATCGATCTTTGCTAGATAAATCTCTTCCATTGAAAAAATTTTAGGTGGACTGTTTTAAATGGGCCACCCTATATATGGGACAATCCCGTTTTTATTTTTTTCATTGGTTTTCAGAAACCAGAATCTATAAGGTATTGCCAAAAGGTCTTTACAAAACTCTACCACATGTTTCTTTGGTCAAAATAAGCCGATTTAAGTAATCTTATTTTCATCCAAAATGTTTAGTTTAGGTGACAGGGGGTCTAAAGTTTCATGTTTTGAATAGTTTTTTTATTATAAATTTAAGACGGCTTTTGTAGTGTTCTTAATTTGGTACATGAACATGGTGTTATGATAAAAAAATACACTCCTGGACAAATAAAACCAGACAACATAAATATTTCTCAAATTCAATTTTATATTTTTTTTTCAGTATTGTATCGATTTGAGTTGTTTTTTCAACAAATTTAAGACATTTTCTTCTTAACCACTACCGGGTATCCATTTTATAAAATGGTCCAATTATTTTGCTGTTATATATGAGAAAACCAAAAGTTGTGTTTTGTTCTCGATTTCTAAATAGCCTGTAAAAAAATTTGGCACAATCAGATATCTTTGTATGCAATTTTTAAGATTCATCTTACCCTAACATTTATTTTTTTGATGCACACAAGTATAGATTCTGTAAAATAGATAATGATTAAGGTAATGATTAAGAAGAAAATGTCTAAAATTTGTTCAGAAGACGACTCAAATCAATACAAAACTGAAAAAACTATGTAAGATTGAATGTGAGAAATATTTATGTTGTCTGTTTTTTTTTGTCCAGGAATGTACATACACAAATAATAAAATTAAGATTGACAGCATTTCATAAGCGCGGAATTTGGGTTTCTCAATGTTTATACATTTCACATTTCAATGCCCTTGGAGAACTTATCCACTATTAGTGAAATTCGATTTCTGTCATGGCTTTTAAAATATGTAATACTAACAATAAGTTCCGAAAACATTGATTTAAAATATTTAAACCAAATATTATTTAGATCAAATTAACATATTTTAACTTATTTCGGTGTATCCATAATTCGTTTTATATCCATGTTTTTTGTCGTAATTTAATTTTTTAAAATAAAAAAAAATATTTTTTTTCGACAAAAGATTGATTTAACAAGTTATGCATAGGATACATTTTAATTTTCTTCGTCATATAAATTGGCGTATTAGTGTGAATAATAAATATTTTGAATAATTACTTTTTGCGCCTTTCTTTATTTGTAATAAAAATTACCGCCAAAAATTAAAAATCGAATTATTAATAAACAATGACAGTAATCGAGCTATATACAGTGAAATGAAATATAATGGTATAAATACCCTTTAATACCCATAATTTAACTCCTTATAGTCAGGGATATAAATATTTGAAGTGCTGAAATATTGAAAAATCAATGTCATCAGAATCGACACGGGATATTACATCTAAATTATTGAATATTTTCACAATTTTCTTTTTATGATAAACGTACATAGATCCAATAATTTCTTACATGAGGTATCATCCGACATGTATATTGTGACATTTTTAGATTGTACGCATAAAAATAAAGTTAAGCTTTATCACCTGTGCTAAATCTTAACAATTTTGAAATTATTAAGTTTTTGTGAAAAAGTTGTATAAAATTAATAGCTTTATATCTAGACAATTATTTCTTTGATCTAACGGAAATTTTAAGACAATATAGATAACAACAAATGGTATTTTATGGGAAATTTATAAAAATTATAATGTGTCAAAAAATAAATGATAAGATGAACATAAGATGCATGTTAGATAAAATATACCCACTTAGGCCATCAACCACTTGTCTAATTTAAACGGAACCCACGGAATGCCACCTTAAACGATAGGGAATTTAATTACCAAAATAATACTATTATGGTTTCTTCTACTTAACTTTGCAAGTATTTCCGCAAAATTGCATTTTTCAAAAGTTAAACTGTTTCAAATGAATTTCCATTTCAAATTTTACTAATTTAGATATTATCAAGTTATCTTTAACTTTTCGACATGTCACACTTGTGCTGATTTTAAACGTTACTTTGGCTTAGTCAAAATTGTCAATATACTTTAAGACTTTTATGACTTGCTTTAAAATAAAAGTTTATTTAAAAAAATACCTCATAGAGATTTCAAGCAAAGTTGTTTTTGAAATATTATTAAATCATTTTAAAGAAACTGGAAATGTTAACTATAAACCACCTTTGAAACAAAGTTTTGTGACAGGAAACAAAGAAAATGAACTTTTGTTGTTGTTTCTGTAGTAGATAATCCAAACATCAGACAACGCAAAATTTACCAAAAGAAAAATATCAACGTTCCAAGCATTATAAACATTTAAAAAAAAATATACATACTACCGTTTTAAGGTACACATATGATAAGAACTCTTTGAAAACGATTTTGTTATTTAGTTTTTGTCTATGGATAATGCAAAAAGTGGCGGGGGATGAAAACTTTTTTAATTATGTCCTGTTTACGGACGAGTGTACGTTTCATAATAACGGCCTTGTTAATAGACACAATTTTCATTATTATTCAGATATTAATATGCACCAATTTAAAATGAATCGCAATTAACATCGTTGGTTTGTAAATGTTTTGGGCTTATATGTATAATCAGTAATTAGTAAAGTAGGAACATATTTTTTTATGGACATGATAATTCAAAAGTATTTCTTAATTTTCTGATTGTTGAGTTACCAACTTTATTCGAAGAAGTTCGATCAAACGGTAGGCAAAGAATGTGGCTTTAATTGGATAGAGCTCAATCGCATTTTTAACGAGACGTCAGACATTATCTGGATATTATTCAATTTTTTTAACAATTTCTTATTATTTACCATTATTCTCTAGAAAAAAGTGTACCATGTTAAAAAATAAATTACAAAAAAATCTTCAAAAAATATGTACAAAATCTAACAATAGCTTTCGACCCACTCAGACAATTTGCATGCATGATCAGCTTTAGATGCGTTTGAAACTGTTGCTTCTAGCGACATCAATAAAGTATATCCTTTTTTAAGCAGAACAGGTAGGGAAAAAGATTTTCCCAGTCCAAAGTGACATACACGGTAGCACAAGGAAATTTTGGCAATTTAAGATACAGCTTTTTTCTAAAAGATATAACCATATCGTTGGTAAATTTAAATTTTCCATCCCAAAAAACTCTCGAATAGGGAATTTCGTGAAATTAGCTCTAATTGTAAGTGATCGGAATATATTACAGAAACTACGATACATTTTTTCAATTCTAAAATACTGTTGCTCCATTATTATTGGACTAACACAAGTTTAGTTAAATCGGCTTATTTAGAGCCGTACTACATCTGGTAGAGCGTTGTACAGATCCTGTCTATACAATGTGCCGCACTTTTCATGAAGCCACCTTCATATCTCAGAAACCGTTTGCGCAATTTATTTGAAATTTGGAATATTTAAGTATCTTTAATTTTGATTTTCAGTGGTGTAAGTTTCTATATTAAAAAATAGGAATCGCTTTTGAGAAAAAAAGTATTAGAGCAGTTTTAAACTCAATTTTTATAACATTATAAAAGAGCATCGTCAAAAAACCCTTACAATTACAGCCAATTCCATAATGATTTTTAAAGGAGACTTTTACTAAAGTTCACTTTAAAAAATTAGAATGTGACAAATAGATATGACAAATAATATTTAATTGTCATATTCTAATTTCTTAAGTGAACTTTAGTAAAAGTCTCCTTTAAAAAGCGTTATGAAATTGTGTGTTAGTGTAAAGTTTTATTTTAATAATACCAACGGTCTTTACAATATGACATATTAAGTTAAAATACTCACTTTTAAACTGTAAATCATTTAAATTCTCTTGTTAATATCGTTAAATAAATTATTTTATTCATTTCCAATTATTTTAACAAAAAAAGGAAAAGAAAATGCTAATAGTAGGGATCGAACTGAAAACAACCGGTGCTCTGACTCTGCTTCCGCTTTTGTGCACTATTCTAAAATGGTATGAAACATACCGATATTATAATTCCAAACGGTTCGTGTTTTTCATCGAATTATATAAGTGCCTTTTATAAATAAAAATTATAAAGAAGAAACAACTAACAATAAGTAAATCTATTTATATTTCCAAACGGAGCTGCTTAACGTACGTAATGTTGCAAAAAATTTAAAGTAAATTTTACCATTGGCTCATACAGACGCTAATTGTGGGCAGATCCAAGATTTTTTTAACGCATTCTTTGGAGCGATGAGTCATCATGTAACCGCTTTGGAATTTTTAATATCCACAACTTACACAGCTGGTAAATGGAAAATCCACATGCAATTCAAATAAATAATTTTCAACAACAGTTCAGGGTTAACGTTTGGACAGGAATATTAAAACAGAGTTTTTAGGCCAGTAAAGCTACCTGAGAATTTAAATGGGACTAGTTTCTTCGACTTTTTATAAAAAGCAGCTGCCAGATTTACTCGATGCTGTTGATCTAAAATTAAAAATGCAAATGTGGATGCAAAACGACACGTATCATGTGTACGTAAACATTTAAATAAAGCCTTTCCAGGAAGATGGATCAGGAGTCTTGGCCAAATTTTGTGGCCATTCTGGTTAATGGATTTAAATCCACTAAGCTTTTTTTTTTATTTAGGGATACCTAAAAGAAAAAAAAATACAAGACCTGTTAATAATCAAGAAGAAGTATTTTAAAGACTAATTAGAAAAACTTAAGAAATAAATGAAGCGGGCTTAGAAATACAATTAGACTTACTGGTGACGGTGTCGATTACGGAGGTGCGAATTTCAAGCGGTTTTCAATTTCAATAAATAATAGACGACCTAAATAATAGTTCTATGAAAAAAAAATGCGGAATATTGAACTTTTTTGGAAAAAAAAATTTTAATTTCAACATTTTGTGCTATTTTTGAAGCTAAACTTTACATTTCCAATAAATAAAGTGTCTTTCGAGACTCGTGGAGTGAAAAGGGGTGCTGGGTGGGGTAAACAACCGATACGACACCAACACAACATTAAAGATTAACTTCGCATGAGCAAATGTAACCACTTTGCGAACCCGGCCTTCGGCCGTCTAACCTTTCTTCATGCTCGGCTCGCTGCCGCTCGCCTCGACAGTGTGTTTGCCGACATTCGCATATTGTTCATTATGTGAAGGCCGGGTTCGCAAAGAGGCGTTCAGCCTTGTGCGAGAGTCATTCTGGTTACTTTTGCTCATGCGAAGTTAATCTTTGATGTCGTGTTAGTGTCATGTCGGTTGTTTACCCCACCCAGCACCCCTTTTCACTCCACGAGTCCCGAAAGACACTTTATTTATTGGAAATGTAAAGTTTAGCTTCAAAAATAGCACAAAATGTTGAAATTAATTTTTTTTAAGTTCAATATTACGCATTTTTTTTTTAATCGACTATACATATAGGATGTCCACTATTCATTAGCATCGAAAACCGCTTGAAATTCGCACCTCTGTAATCGACACCGGCATCGACTTACTTAGTTTTTTCTTCTTTATTTTTATTATTATTAAAAAACTCTTATATGATTCGACCAAGAACACGTTTGTAATTATAATACCCGTTTGTTTTATATGATTTTAGAATCTGTGTGAAATGGGCAATTTTTTCTAACTTGCGGGCATTCCCCTTGTAGGGTATATGTATTTCGGAATACAACATCTGACCAAAGTTGGGCAGTTGTAACGCAATAAAAAAAACGAAAAAAAAACAATTTTTTTACTACAAAAACCCCTAGATGGTTTTATTTGGAACCATTTAAAATAAACTAAGATAATATGTTAGTTTTTCCAATCTTCTTTAATTCGTTGCTATCTTGAAATAAGATAAAATATAAAGCATTTAATAATTATGTAACTTTTTTATTCATAAATCTTTTGTAACGAAATTTGAGTTATAGATATTTTCGATTATTCTACACACAGTAGCAATGTCAGATATAAAAAAATTTCTAAAAAATTTTTTCTGTTTTAGCCGTGGAAAGTACACTTTGGATTTTAAGTGAGCGCGACGATAAGTTGTCTCAAGTTAAAGTTATAGAGACTTTACAACTTAAAAAAAAATTATCAACATCGAACTTCATACATATAAAGATTTTACAGAGGTGTTCCACCATCAAATTTCACACTGTATATAATATACAGTACCGGCCATAAATGGAGAAACTTTTGAATTTGTGTATTTTATGTTAATTTAATAAGCGATTTGAATGGGACTTCTTTTATTTTTAGACCAATTACAATAAAAATAAATGTTTATTATTTCATAAAAAACAAAATAGGTTTCTTAAATGGACATAAATATAAACTTTTTAACAATAAGAAATAATTCAACTTTTAAGTAATATTATATTTGGTAGCGAATCCTTTATTTATTATTACTTGGTGCACATCTTGGAGATATTGATTCCTACAATTTGATGAATTTGTCCGAAGAAATTTCTACTCAAGCCTTCGACAAGGCCAAAAACATTTCTTCCTTATTTCCTGTTCTTATTTCTCCTTATAGTTTTCTTTATATTATCCTTATTTTTAAACTGTTCAGGATTTTAAAGCCTCACTTTTCAGTCTAATTCAGATGGTCTAATGCAAATTTATAACGAGATCGTTTATTTTTTCGTATAATGAGGGGTGTTTTGATTGATCGTCTTGCTGTTGTGGTCAGCAAGGTGTAGGACAAATTTATGTAATACTAAGTTACGAAATAAAGATACTTCGGCGAAGTCTGGAGGATAAGAGAGCGTTTTAATGCAAATGATAACGTATTTATACCCTAAAAAGAACATCCCCCTCTTAAAGAAGGTCTGGAACCAAAACATTCTTACTAAAACTAAATATCAATACATTCCTACTATGTCCTTGTAATGAGAACTAAAAGTACCCTTACGCAATAACAGATGTAAATAGAGTTTTTCCCAAATAGTTTATGTCCAGGCAAGTATCATAAAGAAGGCGCCTAAGTCATAAAAGAGTTTGTGTTCACAACATTGCATTCAATTGTACTGAACTTTAACGTCTTCAAATAGACCTCACAGATACTGCAATAGACGGAAATTCCTTTTTAATGTCTTCAGCTGTGGCAAATGAATGTTTTAAATAATATCTTGTGAATAATTTATCCGAATTAATTGTTGTTTTTTTCAGCCTTCCTGCTTGTGGTAAATTTGATGTTGACCTTCTTTCTTGAATCAACCAAATTTGTTTACAAACCACACTTTTGTGCAAATTAAATTCCCTTACAATCTGAACTTGCTTTACACCATCACGATACTTACAATTAGAAATAATAATTTTCTTAAACTGATCGGATAAATTAACACCACCATTTAAAGCGTAAACCTTAATATTTAGTATGATAAGTAAAATTTTTATACCGTTTTGAAAATATGGTTGATTTATAAAGTTTCTTCATTTTTGTCCTTATAAAATATAAATAATTTTTTCCTGCAATAACCTGATAACCTTTTCTACAATGTGTATTTTGACAAAAATCAGAAAGTAAACACCTGCATATATTTTTTTCTTCAGAAGTATATTTTAAGTAAGCAATATTCAATATTTTGAAGTTCCTCTACTTATGTACGACACTGTATATACAGTGTGTCCCAACAAAAAGGTAACAAGCCTTGTTTCTCCAAAACGGATAATTACGTTTCCCCCTTGAAAATAAAGTTGATGTGTTTTGGCATTTTTTTTAATTATTTGTTTTGTAGAAACAAGGCTGGTTTTTTTTTCGTTGGGACACACTGTGTGTCTTGCAAATGATATCTACAAATAGGATTTTAACGAGTTCAAGTGAGAACGTAATTTAGAAACTATAAATTGAATAAAGAGAAAATAACTTTTACTATGGTAACTCAGAGCGCGCTGCTTTCTCCTACCACTAGAAATATTATTCCCTTGGATAATGATGTAACAAATAAATCTGATATAATACCCGCCAACGATAAGTGAGAATCTCACAAAAAAAACAATTTCTTTGATATAATTATCAACATTAAAAAAGCAATTCTAAAATAAATGAAATAAAATGTAAATGACGGTTCACCTTCACTTGTTTTTCCTCCTGCCACGCGGTCGCGGCGGCACGTGAAATATTTCCCCTTTGTGCGAGAGACGCATCGCAAGGTTCGCTTGATGATGGAAGGAGAAAATAAAGCGCATTACAGCGCATTTTTTATTGACAATGTATTTTGTTTCCTCTATATTTAACATATGTTTAGTGTATTACGTTCTCACTCAATTCGGTGAAATTCTATTTGTAGATTTCCTTTGCCATACCTATATATACAGTGTGTCACACTTAAGGTTGATGAATACAGAATTGTAATTTTTTTACCTTTAGAGGTAAAAAAGTAATTATTGCTACAATTATAGAGTTCCATAAAGTGATTGTGTTAAGGTACGTAGCATAAGTAAAATGTCGATGTGCCGCCTCTGCGACTGTCGAACAAGGCCCGATTTCTACTATTTACCATCGCGTTAGAGATATCGAAAAAGTTATTAGAAAAAGTTATTCAGAATCATATTCTAATCCCATACCAAATATCATGACGAAATTCGTATTTTTATTATTATTTTTTTTCATTATTTTGGTTTTATCCAAAATTAAAAAATTAAAAATTTGAATTTTCTAATAACTTTTTTCGATATCTCTAACACAAAGCTAAATATTAGAAATTGGGCCTTGTTCGACACTCGCAGTAGGCGGCGCATTGACATTATACAGGGTGTCCCAGAATATGTGGGCAATCTCTCAGATTTGGATAGAAGACATAAAAATAACGTGACAAGTTCCTATAAAATTTTTTCCTACGGAGATACAGGATAAATAAAATAAATAAATAAATTCGAGGAATAAGAAGAAAAAATATTGCAAGTTTCAACACACTATCGCACACTAACTTGTCAAATAATTCGATACATTTCAAAAAAACAACCATAGCAACAAGAACAAATGAAAAAAAAGTGTAAATAAAAATTCTCTTTACGAACGTAAAAAATTGTATTACACAAAATTATTTGTTTCTCGAAAACGGTTCATTTTATCGATAACAAACAGGAGTACCTTATTTTTAGCCCATGGTTCAATCTATCTAAAAATACTTTTTTCATGCCCATATCATACAGGGTGCAAAAAAAATTAGGATTATTGTATTAAATTTAGACCGTTCTTGAGGAATTAAGTAAGTTAAATGTGTTTAAGAGGTATTGTTTTATGGCTTCACAAAAGGTAATTATCATACTAAAAAATTATTAAATTACTCAAAGTACTTTGAAAGTTATTCAAGAAAAACCGATTTTCGGGAGCGTTTTTAAGGGCCTGTATCTCCGTAGGAGAGGGCCGTAGGAAAAAATTTTATAGGAACTTGTCACGTTATTTTTATGTCTTCTATCCAAATCTGAGAGATTGCCCACATATTCTGGGACACCCTGTATAATACTTATGCTACGTACCTTAAAACAAACACTTTATGGAACCCCATAATTGTGGCAATAATTACTTTTTTTACCTCTAAAGACAAAAAAACAATAAAACTATTTATCTTAAGTACGACGTACTGTAGAAATGAAAAACTAAAAAAAAAATTATTTAGACTCATTCAAATCTGAAATCTATGGTGTATTCAATTCCAGTTCAAAATATTATGAATCCTTGACAGAGAGTACAAAATGGATTCCAGCAAATTCGAAACAGAAAAGGAATTTTTGGATGCGTAAAGCAGTCCATGATGAGAAGGTTCAAAAATGTATTGTTGCCGTGGAGGTCATTTTGAATACCTATTGTAATTTTAATTTTTATTTATAGTGTAGCCCAACATCTATTATCATTTCTATTAAACAACTGCGTTTTCTGTTAACTTATTTAAAGTGGTAGTAAGCGAACAACGAACCGTTTAGGACATATTTATATAAACTTGTTTCCTTATCTTAAGCCGTAGAACTGCACTATATATATATATAGCCAGTTTACTTTTTTCGACACAACCTGTATATATTTACAAAAAAATAAAATGAATTATTATAAAAATGAAATAAAAAACCTTTACAGTAACTCATGTTTAAAGACTCTTTGATGGGTTTAGTAATTTACGTAGTAGTTCATTGAATGACATTATTATAATCTTTAAATGTTTCAAATGAAAATTTCATACTCATTCAAAAGGACATTAGTCTTGGAACAGTTTGTTATTCTAGTCATTCTCAATAAACTGATTTTATATCCAGAAAACCTAAATGTATACAAAAATCCGTATAAATTTCGATTTCTAAAATGTGCATGTGAAACATCAAGGCTGCACTACACGATAATATATTAAACTTTTTGCCCAGCCCCAAAACACACTTGAAAAATATTATTTTTACGTATAATTTATATGTATTAGCTAGAAATATTAGTAGGTATTAAACGAATAGAATACGTAGTATTTTCCATGACCGATCTTCACTACATTTTTTTGTAAAAATAAATTGCATATGTACATGTACATTTGAACTTCGATAACTCAAACAAAATAGTTGGCAATACAAAGTTTATACAATATAAAAATGATCTCGAAGTCTTGATATCTCGAACTTTTTTTGTAGCAAGTCATTTCATGGTTCGAATTATCGAAATTTGACTGTATTATGTATCATTTGTACTTCTATATAATTTTATTAACGAATGAGAGGAGTTTTCAACAAAATTACAATTAATAATAATGTTTTTTATCCAATAACAAAAGTATTTACATAGAAAGTTAATATAATTACATAATAAGTACAGTGCCTGCATAGATGATTGGATGCCACCTGCTGAAAAATATAGGCAATTATATATTCACGAATTTGTTTTGCACGAAAGTCAAGTCCCTTCAAGAAACAAGTTGGTAAAACTCTTTATAAACGTAATATGAAAGTTGGATATGACGTTTAAATTAAAAATAAATTCAACCTGAAGTGAATCTATGAAGAAAAATTGTAATAAAATAGTGTAAAGTAGAGTGGTTAACAAAATGAAGAAGATCAAAGTTGTAAAAACGCGTATATCTCGAAAAATACAAAAAAATTGCCAAAGAACGATTTCTTGGTTTAATTTTTTATGACTTGAGATCCAATCGCAAAACGCAACATAAGAAAGAATAACCTTTTTGTCACTCGATGCTTACCCGTGTAGAAGACGTTTTTCTCATTTTAAATGTACAATCAGTCAAAATGAAACTCGTACACCCAAAAATATATAAGAAAATAGCCCAACTGGGTTTAAATATGCATCTTCGAATAAACAAATCTGTATGGTTGGTTGCAGAATTTGTAATATTTGTTGAAAATAACAATAAGAATCCACTACAGACAAAAAAAAATTGAATCTGAAAAAAAAAATGTACTGATATGATTTTTGTGATAGTCAAAGTTAAACTCATACACTCTTTAAATCGCTCTTGTATTAGACTTCTAGGTGAAAATTTGATCCTGTAAGTATTTTGCTAATCCTTTTTAACAATGTTTAACTCATATATTTCACGATTAGAATATTAAATTGCAATATGGGTCGCCAACGTGGACAAGTTAGTACCTCTGAACGAGAATTGATAATTCATCACTTACATTCAGGAAAATCTTATCGTCAAATAGGCAAAATTGTAAATAGAAGTCATACAACTGTTCAAGGTATTGTAAATCGTTTTTTATATCAACATAGAATTAAGAACAAAGTTCGCAAGAGCCCCAAAAAATTTTTTAACAATTATGATGAAAGGTGGATTTTGCGGAAAGTTGCACAAGATCCTAAGATATCAGCTCCTAGATTGGCTAAATTAGTAGAAAAATATTTGCACAAAAAAGTAAATCCACAAACAATCCGAAATTTATTAAATAGACACAAAATTCATAGCAGAGTAGCGCGAAAAAAGCCGTGGGTCAGTAAAGTAAACCGTACTAAACGTTTAATTTTCGCTGAAGAATATCGAGATAAGGATTTTTCTTTTTGGAAAAATGTGCTGTTTACGGACGAAAGTAAATTTAACCTATTCGGATCTGATGGACAACATCGTGTATGGAGAAAACCGAATG
>JABRWK010000119.1:193228-204054 GCA_013372445.1 Hypothenemus hampei | reverse complement strand
GGTCCCAGGATGAACTTGACGAGAGGAAAAACTTTAACTTTGATTTTTCGACAAAAAGTCACTCTTCATAAATGGTTCTGCTTATGCTCAAACTACCATAGCAAATGTCAGATTATCAAATTTTTATACACACATACAGGGTAGGCGAAAAGTTGTAAAATGTGAAAAAGTACCAAGAGTAAAGTACCTTCATTTTTCGCAATGCTTCCTTGGAAACAGCAGTATTCGGAAACTTTTCGATTTGTTAAATTAGCGGAAAAATGTGTTAAAGTCGGAGGTAGTTATGTAGGATAAAAATGTTAAATTTTGAATTGTTATTTAATTTACTTTAATTATAAATAATAGAAAGCTAATGTAAATTTGTAGTTTTTTGTATAAATAATTGATATTCCAAGTTTGAGCTAAACTTTTAATTTCGAACAAGTTTTCTTTAATAAGATTTTGTGCATTGCGAAAAATGAAGGTACTTTACTCTTGGTACTTTTTCACATTTTACAACTTTTCGCCTACCCTGTATGTGTGTATAAAAATTTGATAATCTGACATTTGCTATGGTAGTTTGAGCATAAGCAGAACCATTTATGAAGAGTGACTTTTTGTCGAAAAATCAAAATTAAAGTTTTTCCTCTCGTCAAGTTCATCCTGGGATCCACTGTATATGCGACATGACACATTTAGGATTTGAAAACTTTCAAGGAACAATGAAACTAGAAAATTTCTTTTAACTAATTGTTAAATCTATACATTGCGTCCTCAAACAATGCATTAGATGATTTTATAGAAAAATATAACGTGACAGCTTTATCTACTTATGTCTGCATTTATTAAACAAGTTTTTTGACAAAATCACTTACTTTTCAATTTTCTTTTAAATTTAAAATGGAGTTATCGTTATATCTTTTTTCCATTTACAATAGCCTAAAACGTTTATTTTATATAAATTTTAATTCAAAAGTTACAGAAAGGAAATAATATTGACAAATATCTTCTTTTAAGCTTCAAAAATCCAATCTTGCAATTAGTGTAGATTCCAAATTGTGATTGGTCAGTTCAAGGCTCAATAAGCCCACCCCGAAATCTCTGTTCTTATTCGGGGTGTCTGGTTTTTGATAAAGAGCAGCTGTATCTGGCAAATCACTTGAAATATAAGCTTAAAATAAAAAAAATATATAATTAAATAAGGACTGAGGATTTTATTGTTTTATTATCATTTTGATAAATTGAATGGAAAGGAACGCAACGGCATTTATTTATGAAAATACATTTTGGTCCCAACAATTCGATTAAACTAAGAATATCATAAATTTATTTATGTTAATTACGTAGAATTTTTATTTCACATTTTTCTTATGTATGTGATAATAAAGCAACAGAGAGAAAAATATCTTAAAGAAATTAGGTTGATGTATCTTAAAAATTATTAGTACGAATGACATAAATTTTATATTTTTGAAGAATTTTTTAAAAGAAGAACATATCAATAGCATTTGAATTTATTCGTATTTCATATCAGTTATTTAAGTTATTTTGTATCAATTCTACAGGGACCATTAAAGAAAACTTTCTGGCTTTCATAGATGCTTTCTAAATCTTGAAAATTTCAAACAGAATGATACATTTATGAATACCCTGAAATTTAAAGTCTTGAATGATGAATTTAAAAGCGAAAATATCCATTTTTTATTATACGAGTAGCTTATTGTAAGGAGCAGTATATGATATAATAAAATAATTGTAATAAAAGATAAGTAAGCTTTGGAAACAACTGAAACATGAAAGGGATTCATTAATTTGGAAAATGAATGTTATATCAAATACTTATACAGGATGTCCCAAAATTGATGTTTGTGCTTTTAAGATGTAATTCAGGGAGCAAGAACAAATTGAAACTAAAGTGTTGAAAATTTTCCAAACTCTGCATTATTGCCCATTATATTGCCTTATATTGCAAAATCGTGTTTTATTCTAAAATAACGTTTAAAATGGGTATTTTGTTAAATACTCTTCTAATGCCGTATTCTCGTGAAAAAGTTTACGATGTATTGAATGTATGTCTTCAATGCAATAAGAATTATTCCATTTTAGAAAAAAACACAGTGCGAATGTACATATTCAGATTGAACGCATTTGTTCAAATATATTCTTAATAAACTATTTAAACAACTTAAAGAAACAATTAGTAGTTCGTAAAATATTTCTAATGCTAAATAGATCTTGAAACGTTTTGTCAAATATTCCTATATACATATTATTAAAAAAGTTGTCTGAAATTGTATATCATAAAAAAAACAATAACTAGCAATGAAATGAATACTATAAATGTTCAAAATATGTATTTTTCGTCACGCCCAATGCCGATTGAAGAATTCTTGTAAAAATTTGTAACAGATTTTTTTCAGTCTCTACTATTCTTAAACTTGCAATAGTGTTTTTAATCGGAAACTTTATATTTTCGGTAATAATACGTTTTTTTGGTAGTAAGTCTTTCTTTATAAATAAGTTCTTTTATACAACTTCAAATATAAATTCTTGGCATGTCAAATCCGAAGGACGTGGCTGCTTTGAAAAAATACTTCCTCTATCAATGCAATAAGGGGAAAATTTTTGGTTTAAAAATCCTTGTACATCCCAATCATAATGAACAGGACAGCCAACATGCTCAATCACATTGTTTGTCTTTTATTTAATCTTCTAAAAGCGAGAGTAAAAAACATTAAAAAATTCCAAATATGTTTGGCCGTTAAGAGATTAATAAAAAAAATGAAGGCGAAAAATTTCCTTTCCATTATTCCACACCAAACATTTAGACTCCGGAGATATTAATGGTTCACCTCACACATCCAACGAGAATTTTTTTCAGACCAATAATGGCTATTGTGCATATTTAACTCTCCATTGCTAATGTGGCTTCGGCAGATCATAATATTCTTTGCAGAAAGCTACCATCATTATTTATCGTATTTTGCAACCAGTGGCAATAAAATTTAGTCTATTATCAAAATCTTAAAAGCTTGCTAGACTTTCCTACATATTGTATATAAATATATTACATATAGGGTGTTTCCTAATTAATCTAAAATAATTCATGTGATAATTGCTCAGATTATGTTTTAAGAAAAAGTTCATATGAACATAAGTCCGATAACGCATCATATCCAAAATATAGAGCGTTAAAGTTATTTTTTTTTGTTTTCTTTAAATTGTTTGAATACGTTTTGAGATATCTACTTGAATTTTAATATACGCTCATATCTCACAAAAATTTATTTTTCGCTGGAAATTTTGACCAGTGGCGTGTGAGAAACTAAGTAATTCAATAGTTTTAAAGAAAACAGTACTGCATCCGACTTTTTTCCATATTATTTTTTTTCAGATGTACCCGTTTGGAGGAAAAGAAATTCATAATATTGCTGTTTTATTAAAAGAATGCGGCATTGTGATAAGGAATAAAATAAGATAAGATGTAATAAAAGTCTAAACAAGATACAAAAAAATTTTATTTAACTAAAAGTTTCACATTTTAATGCCATTTTAAAATATCTAGTTCTTATTCAAAATTTTTATTTTTTTGTTAATTTTTAAATTTTTTCTGTTTTATTTTTATTTGCAATTTAAGATCGTCATTTGTATTTAATGAGTTCTGAAAATTACATCACCTAAAAAAAGCCGAAAACACCTATCGAATAGAAAAAGTCACCTTGAAAAAAACCTAAAAAACACTTTAAAGATGCAATAACTCAGCAAATTTCCACTATTCTTCTTAAAATGACCCAAAGAGTAATGAAAAATGTTTTCAAAACATTTCGAAATTGCATCAACAATGTAGGTGGACACTTAAGTCACATCATTTTAAGAACTCATGAAGTGAAAATTATGATCTTAGATTGCAAAGAAAAACCAAAAATGAAAAAAATAAAGAAAAAATAAAAATTTTGAATAAGAACTAGATATTCTAAAATGGCATTAAAATATGAATGTTTTTTGTTATGTCACATTTTTCGTATCTTACTTAGTTTTTTTATAACCTGTTGAAATCGGGCAGGTTTTTTTGCCGGGCCTTGTATAAAAGTCGTTAGCAATTCCAATTCTTTTAGTATAGCCCTTTCACGTCAAGAAGACAATGACGTTATATTGACAAATTGGAGCAACCAACATACTAAATGCGTGGTCTTTCTTGCACTTACGCGGAAAAATGTCTTATTTTAGTCATATGGTTGGTAGATCTGGTCGCTGCTGCTGACTGCAATTTTTGAACCTTTCAACCGATTCTTCACACTTAGATATCTTTTGCATTTTTCATAGTTTTTTTGGAGTGTTTTGTGTAATACTTTACCTCAAATCATATAACAAATTCTTCTCAGAACTAAACAAATAGCAAGGTATAACACCCCATTTACTGCAATTCTTAAACCTATATCTAACAAAATTTACAAGCCGGCAACATTCCAGACAAATTTTTGCTGACGACATTGCTTTCTTAACATGAAAAGGCTGTACTAATACTGGGTTTGTCTTCTACAGCTTGAAGAATATATTCTTTTAATTCGGAAGTTCTAACTGAATATAGTTTAGCAGCATTATTTTAATTTTTTGCAAATGAACCAGTTTTTTGTAAATTTCAATGGAGCGGTGACAAGTCATAAAATGCTTGTCCACATATTCTTCTTTTGTAAAAGCAACTATCACAAATTTTTTTAATAATTTTTTGCAAATACGCAAAAACAATAAATTCAATCAAATCCAACACGTAAAAACAAAATTTAATGTCAAACATGACAATTAAAACACCAGCCTACTAGAATTCAACAATTATTATTGTTCACGATTCGTATTTATTCATGAATTAATAGTTATTTTCGAAAGTAATTAGAAAACGGTACGAGGTATCCAAAGAATGTAAAAGTTGAAAAATGTTCAACAAAGTACAAAGATTATGAAAATGATACTATTGAATTTCTGTGGCACAATAGAAAAAAGTTCGGGCGAGTAAAAGTAGTAGTACCTCAAAAATTATAACACCCTGTACATTTTAATTTTTATTAGGAATCTACTATGTTTCTTAACATATTATATTGAAATAGTGTTGTTTGATTGTACGTGCTGGTACTATAATTTAGGTAAAAACTTGGAAAAACAATAGGAAAAATGAGGGATCATGTATACGTTTAGCTTTCCAACGTTTTTTGCATATGTCTATGATTAGTTTTTTAATTTCCCGTTTCTTTTCCTTGATTTTCTTGTTCCTGTACAATTTTAATTTACTACTAGGTGTATTAGATATATCATCTTATTGTTTCCTCAATACACGGTATCCATATTTTATGTCAGGAACGTATCTTCAAAAATACGCAGTTTTTATCACTTGACTGTGGTATTAAATTGTTTTGAAATATGTTTCTTTAATAAAGTCATATCATTCTTTTTCCATTCAAATGAAACAATGCAAAAAATGATGTTATTACACATGAACAAGTAGAAGAAATAGGACTTTAAGTTAGAATAAATCAAACACATCAAAATTTCGAAGGCGAACTCCTCGTAAACGGTGACTTTTAGAGCCATTGACAAACTATAACTTTTTATCTAAAAAACAGATAAAAATATATTTTGAATCCAAAAAGCATTTTACCAATGGACAAAAAAGTTTCAGGTCCTTTAATGCATACAAAGTATTGCGGATGACGCTTCAATGAGTAAGAACTGACTGAGCCATTTATTAGAATTTCTCATGTAAAAAATCTTTAGTATCCAATTTTCATTGAAATTACAATGACTTTTGCAGAAATGATCAAAGAAAAACAGAAAAAAAATAAAAATTATCATCCTGTATATCGGTTATTATTAACTTTTGGTATAATATAGTTCTTAGTGTTATTATTAAGCACCTATTACGTATTTTTCTGAAGTTTATTTAAGTATTATCAAACTTATGTACATTATGGATCAAAGACGATAAACAGTTGTAGTTTCTTTTTGGAATTGCAGGGTTTCCACGGCATTAGAGCTACCTACACAGCTAATGCAGCATGTCGTAAGCTTCTTCTTTACAATAGAATATTATATGACTAGAGAGATACGAAATACTCGATAAACTAACCAATTAGGTATAAAAAATTTATTATAATATTGGCTTATCAAATTTACTTGTCACAATAAAGGACAGCTTTTGCTTTTCTCTAAAGCCACTTACCTCTTATTGCAAAATTGGCTATAATTGGATAAAAATATAAAATAAAGAATCAAACGCCATTTTATGAAACAACGTTTAGTTCTTTTATTTCGAAATTCTATCCAATTAAAATACGGTTAAAGTTATCGATTCTCGGCTTTCGCCATTAATTTCTTTATTAAATTTTTACATTTCTACGTATTAATAAATGTTTCCTACTTACCATTTAAAGTTTTTGAAGAAAATTTAAAAGAATTAATGGAAGAATCTTTTAACTGCCACTGTAGAAATAATAAAAAAAAATTATAAGTAAATTTAGAAGCTGTTCATTTGCTTTTTTAACTAGACCATTTAAATGGTGAAAACCATTTAGGTATAATTTTTAAGAAATTATTTTTCCGATATTTTGGATCAAATGCCTTTGGATGTTACAGCAGAAATCATGTATCAAAACGACGAATGTCCTGATCATTACTAGGGAAACAAGAGATTTTCTAAATAATCAATTTCCTGAAAGATGGATAGATCGAAAAGGACCGATATTATGGCCTGACAAATCCCTCTAGGTCTGACCCCAGTTAACTATCATGTCTAAGAACAAATGAAGGAACTGATATACAATGAAGAAATTCATGATCGAAATCATTTTATTCAAAAATTAATTGAATAGCAGAAATAATAAAGGTGAAAATGAAACTAAGCGCAACCACCAGAGAGATGCGAGGATCCTTCGATACATACTAGACGTTGTATTAGAAACGGTGGTTCTCATTTCGAGCGTGATAAATCTTACGTAATTAATACGTAAATATTTGCTTATCAATTTTATTATTTTAACGACCTTAATTTGTTAAATCGTCATATGGTTTTTTTTCTGTAAAATTACATTTTTTTAAACAATATTAAGTCTATCTCCATTATCACATCATTCGAAATAACAAATATCGAGGAAGTTTTTAAAAATATTTAAACGAATATTTTATTTGTACATTTCATTTTATTCGCTTATAAAATTGAAATTGGATATTCCAGAAATTCATTTTAGAAATTCTACAGAGTCACAATTTTTTTTAATCTTATGTGGATGCCATTATGTATTTGATATCGATGAAATACGTATTCAAGTTTATAGGAATAAAGGATGCATTCAAATCAAATGTTAAACTAAAATTTTATTATAACATTAAATGAAATTGTAATATCGAATTCGATAAAATTCTGAAAAGCGATGATATCTCAAAATACATGACACTTTGTACGAGAGCATATATCGTTAAATACATTTAAAATCTTATTACTTATCTACAGTCCTCTTTCAAATATACGTAAATGAACCAAACACTTCGTATATAGACATACATACATATGTATAAAATACATCTGCGAATTATTATTTAGTATATTTCATAAATTCTTGGGAGATTATTATTTTAGACCAAGTTGTCAAATGATGCTAAAATTTATGCCCATTAAATTTTTATGTCCGGCATAAAATTTATTTTACCTCGATTAACGTCAAAAAGGGATAACATATGTATATAAAATTGTGAGAAAATTTGTTTAGCCATTCAGTTTTGTAAATAAAGGCTCACAGGGCGATTAACGTGAATCTACTGTTAAATATTTGTTGGCAAAATTTAATTGACTGGGCATTTACCTAGCAATTTTAAAAGGATTAATCTTTGAATGGGTTGGATTACGAGTAGATTGAAGTTGCAATACTGAATATTCGGATTAATAGAATATTAACATAGTTTTCGCTTGTATATTGCTATGTATGTACTGTTATAGAGTTATTGTTTGTGGAAAGTTTTACATAAACAATTTGTTAAAATTATAATAGCCAATTATTAATTTCAGTAATCAAAATTTAATATTTTTGTGATTAATTATATTTATTCTAAAATATTTTATACAGGATGTCTCATAAATGACAGAATTCCTCCACACTACATCTTGAGGGGGCCTACAAAGAATACGGGAAATACCAAAAAAATTCCTGGAGGCCTTTTCTTCAATTATAAGGGTGTAAAGCTGAAAATGTAATTTCTTTGTTCTACGGTATTTTGCAATCCAGCCTATTTTATTCTGAAGAAATAAGGGTGGTTTAGACATTCCCATAAAAAATCCCACCTGAGTACTCAAATAATGAATAGACTAAAATTGAAAAATTTCAAAATCCAATCGAAATATCTAAAAAAATACATATGTCAACCATGGAATACACGTTTAATATTTACTAACTGTAAAATGTCAATTTAAATACCAAAATGACAATATTATAAAAAAATAACAATAATTACCTATTATGTATCCAAATCACAATATGTTGTAAAATTTATCAAGCGCATTTTCTTAATAACTCGATGGAGAACCACCCAGGAATTGTTTTGATATTTTTTCCTTATTCCGTGGAGGGTCTTTCAAAACATAGTGCGAAAGTATTACATTTATGGGACATCCTGTATATTTATATTCTTATTTTTATTTAAAATAAAATGATTGGCAGAAAGAGAGATAAAACTATTAATTTTACTTTTGTTGTTTAAACATATGAGTACATTACATTCAAAAGTCTGTATTTTCAAAAATGACAAAAATCGAGTTCTGCATGTACATAGAAGAATATTTAGGCCTAGTATGTGCCTATTTGTTCAGTGAAACGCAAAACCTACTATATTCTGAGTTATTCCAATTCAAAATATCATCTCAGAAGCAAAACTATGTATGTATTTAGTTCGATGTTTTAATTACAAAATTGGGTATTTACCCAGCAACTAATTAAGCTATTGCAAACACATCACGTGACTGTTTATTTATATTGTCATCTATGACAGCCGATCAAGGGGGGTATTAAAATTATTAATAATAATTTTAATTATTAATTAATACAGTATTATATTAATTATTATTTATATTAAAAATTATCAATTTATTATGGATTGTATTATTACTAAAAATTTCTAAAGCCACCTCTGAATTAAAATAAAACATTTTTACAGATGTGATATGCATAACTTTGTTTTTTCTCATGTTCACTTGCAAAACTTGGTATTTTATGATTTCTTTAATCAAGTTTTTGAAACTGACCAAAGCCAGATTACCCCAATTATTTTTATCATGATTTCTGAATAATATACTCTGAGAAAAAGCAACTAGCAGTTATTTGAATGCACATGATATATTAAAGAAAGTTTTTGAATCATAACTCAAAATGACTTATATTGTAAATACAGACTTTTGCATCTAGCGTATTCATATATGCCTGTCAATTTAGTAAATTGTAAAACTATGTATACCTTACCAATTAGTTGTAGAATCTAAAAAAAAGTGTATTATTCATTAAATTAATTGTATTCTACCTATACCTTCAAACTAATTTGTTAAATTAACAAAACGAACTGATAAATGTAAAACTCAATAAAATAAGAAAAACACGTTAAAATGAAAAGCGCAAGAATTTCAGAATATTTATAGAACATTTATTTTGATAAGTTGTGTTTGTTAGAATGAACTTTAGTGATTTCTGTAATGAAAGGTATCAGAAGAAAGTGGGAAGTTTTTTGTTTCCATATAAGAACAATAGTTCTGCTATAAAGGCTCTTGTCTATTTGAAGCTCATTTGTTCCAGTCACATGTCTCAAAACCTATTTCGGGATAGAGCTCATAGTAATTAAGTCTTTTATTTTATTTGAGATGATTGAACTTCAATAGCTATTTCAATAACAAAATGCAATTCCGTACTAAATGGATCCTATTACCGCTAGAACAATTGAATACAATGGGAAATAAGGTTTTAATTCACCATTCAATTTTTTAGAGATACTTCACCTTAAAGTGTGTTTTCTTTAGTGCAATTTTTCACCCTTTTAGATAAAACCAAACCCATATTTTTTAAATCTAACATATAAAGGAAGTTATTATGTTTATTCATTTTTCACCAATAAAAATAAGAATCTTGTTAAAACTTCTATATAACTCCAAATTGATAATTTCCTTAAAAATGTAAGTTGTAATTTTATTCCTGGAAGGCGTCTATTAAGGTTTTCCCTGAAAACGTGGGAAGAAATAATGCAGGCGCGGGTCCGAGGTATGTAAAATTACTGCAATTTCTAACCAATTTATTGGGCATTTCATTGTGTTCAATTCCCTAATGTCAAGATACCTACAACAGCGTTACCCTCCCCGTCTCAGTTCTGTGTAAGGTTTTTATGATTCTAGTTTTTAGTGCTACTTTATTCTTAGAATAAAGATAATAGGTATGTTCCTCTAAATAAGTGCCCTTCAGCTTTTCCGATTTAGCTATTGTAAATGACAATATTATAGCAGTATTGTATTCATATATTAGAATACTTATTGTTAGTCGAACTTACAATTTATATATATTCCAAAGTCCGTCTCATACGCAGGATGTACGTAACTCTTGATCTTTATACAGGGTGTATCAAAAAATGTGGGCTGGCTATACATAGCGGTCTTCTATGACTAAAAATAAGAAAAAAAGTTTATAAAACATGGGTCCGGAAATGCTTCGTTTCCGAGATACATGGTATTAAATTTTAAGAAAAAGAACATTTCTTTATTTTTTAACTTTCAAACGGCTTAAGATTTTTTAAACAAATTTGGTATATGAGTTTAGCATATTTATAGGTTTAAT
>JABRWK010000119.1:150212-193198 GCA_013372445.1 Hypothenemus hampei | reverse complement strand
GTACTAATATACTGTTCTTTTTGAGTTTGATTTCATATTATTCTTACTTGTGATTTATAATGTTTCATGGTAATGATATTTCAAATTCTATTAAGATAAAAATTTACTCCTGTTAAATTAATTGTGCAATTGTTCTTAACAGTGCGAAACATCAAAGTTTGGCCTGGAATTTATCTCGTAGCGTGTGGAAATAATATTGACGAAAAATACGAAACAAAGGCTGCATTTTTATTTTTCTCACGCTCTCAGAAGTAAGATAAACGACAAAATATCGATTTTCGTTATTCATTATTCATTGATCGTTTCTTTTTATTTCAATATCCTATTAAAACGAGAATTACGAATGTGTACCGATCCATGAGTAATTCCCGAGAAAAACGAACCATAATGACAGGAAGAGAGAAAACGTAGCGAGAGAAGATGGAAAACTTTTACATACGTGTTTACGATGTGGGATCGGAATAGTGAGAGAGTTCTAATTTATTATACATATGTATTGTTCATTATGAAAATGAATTTTGTAATACGTTATATAGTTCCGAAAGTGAATAGTTGATTTGGGTGTTTAATGAAAATTGGAAATTGTGAATATATTGATTATTAACAACATACCCTAGGGTAGCACACATTGAAAAAAGAGGGGAAGGGACCAAGGTTTTTGTTTAGGTCATTGAATACTGAATGTTAATTTCTCGCTTGGCAGAAATAAAAACTTTTCGAGAGACGAAATACAGGATTAGAGCCAGTAATAGAGCGAACTTATTAATTTTAAACACTAGACAGATATAATAAGAACGTAATTGAATTGGACAGAACGACATGGATTCATTGACAGTCGAACGTTTCCTTTGGTCATGTTTTATTCGGTCTCTTCATGCGCGACTTCTTTAGACGTGGTTTATTATAAACTATTGTTTTATTATTGCAGGTATGGAACTATATTAATTACAATAATTTTGTTGATTTATTTTAAAATGAGTTTTCATATTTTTTTTTTAAATATGATTAACTTTGTTTAAAGACCAAAAAAATAGGTAACGTTCTTGTCTCCATATTCCTGCTAAAGGATTTTTTAATTAAGCATTTTGTTAAAATTCTTTTAACCATTTTCAAATATAAAACAATTTTTCGTTGTATTGAGGATCAATAATTCCTTATAAATGTTTAGAAGTGTAACAATTTCTAAAATATTTAATAATAAAGCCATACATAAATAAAAATGTAAAGTTTACTATATATAAATTGAAAAAAATCGTCAAATCTGTTGAAACATATGTCTCATAATTTTAACAAAAAAAATACACATGAATGCCTATTCTTAGAAACACATATAAACATTTTGTCTGCATTGGCAGAACGAAATATCAACGAATCTACATACATACATTTTGTTTTTAAATCATGTAAACGAAATTTTTTATGATTAACCCCAAAAATACCTAAACCGACAATATAAATCAGAACAGTAAAAATTCAATTAAAATTCAAGATTAATATGCTCAAATAAAGTTAAACTGAAAAATAATTATTATAAATCGAATTAATACTCATTAATATGAATAAAATATAAATATTTAAAAATCAGCGTAATAAAAGTGATTATAGTTACATAAAGTTTCAAATAATGGTTTTTACAGTCGTAAAGCATTGGGATTATATTTCGGCAAACTAAAACTACTGAAAAAGCATTCGAAGTTATCTCCGTGGAGAAAAAGGTTTAAAGAGTCTCTGTGAAGCTTTTCTGAGTAGGACTTAAACGTATTTCAGAAAAGGGAAAACATGAATACAAAGTTTTTTACGTAAATTGAAAAACAATGAAATTTGAAATAAAAATAAATTAGTCTAAATTATCACACTTATCTTTTGAATATAAAGAGATGACCAAAAGCAGTTTTGTAATAATACAAAATCCTCTTCATCCAGAAAATACTTTTTTTTATCAGGAAAAAAATGACAAAGGATATTGTTAAACGAGCACTCAACAAAATCTCCTAAGGTTCAGCTTTGTAATTCGCAATATTACATATGACTTTAAATGGTTTTCTGTAAGGGTTTTTGGCATCTCGCACATCTTGGAAACAAGATTTATTACTTCAGAATTATAGAGAAAATTAACGTGAATCGTCTAACATTTAACAATGATATTTATCTTCTTCTTTTTCTTCTTCCAGTGAATTTACTAACGATATGTTATATGGACATATCATCCCCCCAGAATTATTTTGTGATATATCTATAGTACCACAATGTGCTTTAGAACAAAATAATTCTGAGGTGACGATAGCGCCGTTGATACTGCAATACGTCGTATGTCAGCAAATTGTCATTTTTTACGAGAGCGAAAAAACATAATTGAACGGTTGTTATTAATTCCTATTTTTTGGAAAACTCAGGCTTCAACAATCAAATTAAGATTGATTTTAAGTCACTATATAGTCTATTATATCACCTATTATTGTCTATTTTTGAAATGCCACAAATTTCAGTAACCAATCTAGGAAACATTTTACATACGTCTTATTGCTATAACTGATTGTTTCTATTGGCTAGACACATACAAGGTTTTTCAGGCTGTGATTGTTGATCATATATGTAATGTATAAATCCCATTGAGATATTCGCGGAAGATAGCTTAATAACTATTAATAATAGACAAAAGGCATAAAAACAAAATTAACTTTATTTTTCCAACACTATAAGTTAAAAATAATTTCGTTTATACAGGGTACACTATACAGCTTGCGGAATATGAAACTTGATTATTTCAACTAATAACCAAGTATAATATTCCGCAAGCCGTATGGTGCACTCTGTATAAATATACATATAATTAAATTCTCTATCGAATTATATGATTTTTTTGTTAAGTAGTGCATATGTCTTTTTTAATCGTTTGATAGGTTGTTCATTTTTTATTTAAAAAATACTGTTTTCACCCATTGCTTTGTAACCCTCCATCACAGTTCTTATGATCCATGTAAAAAGTTTTACCATATAAAGTAAAAGTGTAGGATTCAATCTATATTTGGATACTTTTCAAGAATAACTTCTTGCTACAGGGTAGCACACAGGTTGGCGTCAACCTTAAGGAATTTTAAAGAAACAAAACTTCATTTTTTTAAATAAAAACCCTCTGTTTTATTATTCAGTACGTTTTCTTTAATAATAACGCATAACTTTTATTAAGTCTGCTTTCAATGTATCTCTAATAGCATTCGAGATTTTTTTTTTAAATTGTATGGTAATTTACTTATGAATGCCAATTTTAAGTTAGTCATAGAATAAATGACATAATTTTAGTGATTGTTCCACACTTAGAAATCTTTTCTGGTATGTCTTACTTGCTAATAGGCAATTTCCGTCACTAACACCAAGTACATAGACCATTTGCACTAATTCATTTTTAAGAAAATCCATTATTTTAATCAATAAATAGTAACCAATCAATTTATTAAGTCAAAAAATCAGCTTATTGGACCAAAATTAAGGTAATAACAACACTGTTTATTTGTAAGATTGATCCAACCTGTACTCTACTAAATCCTTTTACACGGATCATACAAACTGAGATACAGGGTCACAAAGCAATGGGTGAAAATAGTATTTTTTAAATAAAAATGAAAGATCTCTCAAATGATTAAAAATAGACATATACACTACTTAACAACAAATCGTATAATTCGATATAGAATTTAATAAAATTATAATGTTCCATTTGAAATTAATCAAGTTTCACATTGTACAAGCTGTATGGTGTACCCTTTAAAATATATATTTGGAGATTGTCGTGTTGGAAACATAATGGAAATTTTATCTTTATATTTTCTCACTAATATTACTAGTTATTGAGCTAGCTATCTTCTGTGAACATCTTAATCGAACACCCTGTATACTGAATTGTAATAAAAAGTTTAGTAAACAATTCCTAAAACTGTCTGGTATGGTTTTTGGAATAATATAATTGTAAAAAATAATATATTATAATTAACATAGAATAGTACCGTGAAATAGGCTACGATTGTGCCTGGGTTGGTGAGATTGTGCCAAACTTTTTATCCAAAATGTTAAAAGCGTCATCAAGGACGTTTTCGAAATGTCAATTCAGTACAATTTGAACCGTGTATCGCTACACACGGAAATATACAAATGCGTGTGATCAAAAATAGGCAATCTTGAATAAATAAGTTGCAGCAAAGTTGCCTGTGATCTTGCGAATAAAAAAATTTTAAATAAAAACCATAAGGTTTGTATGGGATCCTTTCCACTTCTTGTAGTTCCTCAATGGTGACAGGGAGAACATTTCTTCATAGGTAATTTTTGGCTTAAAATAATTCCCTTTGTTCACTGGTATTCGACCACTCGTTATGACTCACTTTATATTCAAACGTTTAAATTATTAAAATATTTTAAACATTAGGTAATATATTTAATAATATTTAAGTGTGTATTCACAAAAGGAACAAACAAGGGCAAAAGCGAGTAAGAATACCTATATTGTATTTGTCAGATCAGGTTCAGAAAATACCGGGAGAGTGTCGATGCATCAAAGCAAAATTCTAGTGTTGCTTGTTCCATGAGGCTGCAGATTAAATTCCAGTGGTAGTTTCCATTTTTAAAGATAAAACGTGCAAACGTATGCCAACAGGAGAGAATATTATCTTTCTTGGCCTTTTTAGTGAATACGCTTTTAATTTGAAATACCAATAACTATGGATCTGCAAAATTCAAAATAAACTATCATAGGAATCAATAAATGTGTGATAATTTTTTATGAATTCTAGTTTATACATTTGTCAAATGCATTTTTGTATCGTTTTAGTATCAGAGTTACTTTCGCTTAAAAACTTATTAAGGCGCTTAAAAATTGATGATAAATAAAAATGTATCGAGTATGATAAATGTCCAAAAATATTATAATAGACTTTACTTCTTTCATTTTTTTTGTTCACCCATGCAGCATATTGAGGTGACTGAGTAATCGAAGTAACCTGGAACTAATTTCTAAAGGGATACCTTTTTAACAAAAATTCCATAATATTCCCCGGTTCAAACAACGGCCCACGATAATTCTTTCAATAATAAAATAACAATACAATTACAAACGCAAATGATTTCAAAACTATTGAAAATGGGTATAATACGACAAACATATTTTAAGTTTAACTGAACGATTAACTATGGTAAAAACTGAATAAACATTTGTATAGTTGCTTGAATTGAAGGTGTGGGGTACATAAATTTTCACAGAGTGTTTTCCCGGTTTCTAGAGTTTTGTCAGTGGCATCAAAAAGTGAGTAACTGCAGCGAAAATTGATGAATGATGAAAAAAGGAAAACCATCGTTTGGTATATTATTACAATATAATCGCTCATACACGACATTACAGCGTAAAATCATTCAGTTGAATTAAAAGTTTGTTTCGGTCGCATATTTTTTGTCAAAATGGGAAATTTTAGTACAAATTTTAGAAATGCTGAAGATAGATAGAAATCGTCGATAAATTTTAATTTCTCATCCCAAAAAACCCCCGGATGCGAAATTTCGTGATATTAACTCGAAGAATTCGGGAGATATTAAAGAAACTGTGATTTATTTTTTCTACTTTGACACTCTGTATCTTCGAAATGACGAATCTTAGGACAATTGTTTATTAGGTAAATTATAATTATTTTTTGATAATCTATCACCTCTATCGATTTGGCACCACAATTACCAAACACCCTATATAGACTCGTTCTGAGGATACAAACACAAAAACCAATAGCAAGATTTGTAAACAATTGCAAATTCTAACAATAAAAAGGCCCAGACTTTGGTAAGTCTTAAAAAAAATCCACTTCCGTTACATTGATGAACTCTACTAATCCATTAACATATCCATTTTGAATTGAAATCCACTACGAACGAAAAGCTAAGGTAATAAGTTGTACTGAACTGCCATGTTAGAAATAAAAAAGTGATCGCCGGGGCTTCTTTGTTTTTTTCAGTCATGCTTTAAAAATACTTAATTTTAGATATAAAGTGACAAGAAATGTTATTTGGCTAGTTTTTCCTGAGTTTTTTCCGTGAATCATATGTAATTCACGGAACCCCAAAACCAAAACAACGCCTTCAGAATCATTGCATTGCATATGATGCAATAACTATTTAACTTATGTATTTTTTTGTATTGATATTACAATAGGTATTCCAATGGAATATTATGTTTTTTTTCAAGCAATCAAAATTTCTATTACCTAAAACCGTATTTGTGTTTTGAAATTATTGTCAAAAATATTTTTCTTGATAAAATAATCAGCTAACTGCAATGCTCTTTGGGGCTATAAGAATATCGTTTACATTATCAAAACATAGAAATTGCGAGACAAATACAATTCACTAAACTTTTAATCCACTGTATAGCTGGAGTTGTATTTAAGTCACGGAGCTCTGTGTCTAACTGTACGTATAAGTTCCATATGATTCACATGGCGGTTAACGTGTTAAATAGTCTACAAAGCCTGAAAAAATTGAAAAAAGTATTTTTTAGGATAAATGGATATAAATACAATAATTGCATATTTGGACTCCATTATTAATGCTAAACAATTTTTCATAATGGAATTTTGCGATAATATTAAAAATGAAGGTACTTTACTCTTATACGAAAATCGAATTTTTTATGACACCTCGTATACGGCTAATTCAATTTGAGATTTGTTTGTTTCCTGTTAAGTTTTGGAACATGTAGAACTTTCTATGAAGAATAACTTTTTTTTCGTAAAACTAAAAATACAAAAGTTTTCCATATACCGTCAACTTAAGTAGACCTAGGACTGTAGGCATAAATTTTATTTTTTTCAAAAAATCCCTACATTTTTTTCGCCCTGTTTGGCACAGAGAAAGTATCACAGTCAGCTTTAATCTGACAATTTTGGATATTATTTTTTTAATTTAAGTAGAGTTTTTCAATCTTCATTTTTTAATACAATAATTATTAAGTTCGGAATATAAATAAAAAAAAACCACACCATTCCGACCTTGTCATACATCCTACATTTTGGTGAGCGGATTGGAGAAATTGTCCAGAGTAACGTCACTTTGATTAATCCAGTCCAAGTTTTATTTTTAAAAAAGTACAACGGTAGCAAGTAAAAGTAGTATAAGTTTCCCCAAAAAGATTTAAAGCTAAACAATTTGGAATACAATTATACTTATATTATTATTAATCTCATTTGGGTAGTAGGTTCATTCAACCCATTCATTTTTACTCAGTATATGTATATTGAACATACCCAATAGTAAAAATAATGGTCTATTAAAAAAAAATAATTTATTGTCAACAAATGACAATGTCAAATGGCAAATTAGAGCAATTAAGAATTTCAATATTTTTTATATATCCTATCTGACAGATTAATCTAAATCTTTTAAAGTGGAGTGCGCCAAAAAAACTATACGCAAGAAATCAAAGAATTCAATTAGAAAAAACGATTAAGATATAACTACTTCTACTAATCTATGTATATAATATGCTTAAACAAAAAGTGTATCTATTACTGTTCACATAGGAGCAGAAGTCACTATTAGTGTTTAAGCATCATATAAAATAGCGTAATATGCATCATCTGTGCATTTGTGGTGTACTATTATTAATTAATGATAAGTCAATAAGATCAATTAACATATTTTTTGCTCTACACAATTTTGTATTATAACTCAGAAGTCAATTAATAAACATCGCCATCCTATTATCCGGAGGCATATGGATTCGATCATTACGTTAACAGTTATTTTTTATCGATTGTTAACCGATGTCTCAAAATTGGGTTAAGAATTCATCTAAAAATATTAATTGATATAAATAGTTATTTATTTAATAAATATGTAAAATAATGTTTTACGATACAAGTTCGGAAATTTTGCGCCGAGTTGAAGGCGAGGCGAAAAAATTCAAAGTAAACTGCTGGCAGTATAATTTATTATTATAATACCTAACAATGTTATTTTTAGAGCCCTTTCACATTCATCCGCGGAAATTTTGAAACTTACATTAATTAATTATTATAAATTATTCAATATTGACCACTAAAATTAAGACATGCAATTTTTAAAATAATACTTGGCTTATGAGTTTTTTTTAAATTAAGCGTTTATATATTTAGCAATAGTAACACTAAATTTGTAATTTATCCTGCGTAAGATTTTAGATTTAGCAAACGGTAGAGTCGCAATTTCATTGTATTTACGTTTCTTACTTATTATAAAGGTACAAAAATGCGGTTTTTGCAACACTGTGCTAATTTTAAAACAATAGAAGGTCAATTCAAAAACGAGTTTAATTTAAGTTCAAAAATATAAACATTTACAAAAAAAATATACACTGGAAGCTCAATTAGTACTTGAGTTACTTAAACTGTGAGAACTACCCTTATAGATTGTGTTACTTCAGTTATTTAACTCTACTTAATCTAGTGATATAAAAATAGGCATCTTCCTTATGTTATTATACTTACAAAGACTAATTTAACCCAAAATCGATATTTTTAAGATAAATCCTTTTTGACTTATTAAAGACGAATTGCTTGAGCATAGTATTTATTTATTTGAATAATCTTATTTGATTAATTTCATCGTTTATCGTTTATTGTGCGTTATCTAAGTAAACTTTAGAAGAAATTTCTAAATTACATTCCTCATTAGGAAATAAATCTAAATAAACTCTTTCCTTTGCAATGTATCTATCATAATCACTCAAAAAGCTGTTGGTCTCGTCCGCAGGAAGAAGAAACGAACGAGAATTCAAAAGTTGATAAATAGCAGCCGCAAAAGACTGAATGTTCCTTTCTTATTTCTGGAATACCTTCTTATTATTTCGTTTTTTTTTAACTAAAGCCATCTTCAAGATTCATTTTGTGAGTAACAGTTCATTAATTAAGAGATATTTATTTACTTGTTTCAGATAAAAGGACCCACTTCATAATGGACCCTAATAATACGACTGATGAATTAAGCGGAGCTCCGGGATTTACCGATGAGCAAATTTACGAATCTCTCAAGAAACAGCAGTTCACTGTAGTTGGAATTTACGTTTTCGTCTTTGTGACAGCCTTGGTAGCCAATTTAATACTGATTATTATAGTTGTAAAGGATCGATACATGCAAAAGTAAGTACTAGATTAATAAAAGTAAAAAGAAACATACAAAAGAAATATGTAGAAACTTTAAGATTCAGTTTAAAATAATTAAGGTACTGCGAAAAAGTATGGTAATTTCTTTAGTACCTGGTACCTTTTGAATTTGGATAATGTGTAACTGTAAAAAGTTATTGACAAAAATATTTTAATTCATTAATGCATCGTTAGCTAGTTGCAAGTCACAATAATATATTACTTTTCATTAAGTTTTGTCACTGATATTAAAAATTCAGTATTTAAACAAACTAGTATAGACTCATATACAATAGAGTCCTGCAGCATTTATTAGGGTAGAGTAGCAACACTGCTAGGACATTGAACAACATTATCGCATTTCTATACAAGACTGTCTAGTTGGAACGCTGTTAACGAATATTTGGAAAACTAATACAGCGATAAAATTGAAAATTTCTGATATTACTAGTTCGGATGGGAAAAAGTTTAGGTAAAATATTTGAAACTGTATGCAACTTTCAGTTATACCGGAAGTCACTGTCAATTCCATTTTTTCAAATTGAACATTGAACATTAAGGTGATTAATTACTTATTAAATTTCCATATACCTAAACCTATCTGTTTTTGACCATGTCAAAACACCATGTCAGCAAAATGTGAAATTCTCAGTTATTTTAAAAGTTTGTTGACATGTTAACTAGACATGGTAAAATAGGCTGACAGGAAGATTTTATAATTACACAAGGTGTCCAAAAAATAATATCGAATTTCAGGAATTTTGAAGGCAAGAAAGTTGCTTATTTTAAATATAACATCCTTTATTATTTTACATATACTGATTTTAAATTTAATTCTAAATCGAATTTTATTAAGGGTTGTTATATCTAAAATTCACGCTTCTGTCGTAATTTGCGATTTTTTAATATCGGTTAATAGTAATTCGAAATATCTTACAATTAGTTAGCTTTGAGAATAATATGACTGCTTCTAACATAACATAACATAGGGACTTGTTGCAAACACAAACTACATATAGTATAGTTGCTCAGCAACAGTTACTGAATAGTTAACGTAAAAGACTTTCTCAAACCATATGTTGTTACTTTCAACTTGAAAAATACCAATGTTTAAATTATTCATACAGCGATTGTTTAAATACTTTTGCTATTTACGGTGAATAGAACTCGTAAGATATTTGCAGAATATCTCTAATACATTTCAAGAGAACTTTGCAAAATTTCTCAACATTTGGAACTGTAACAAGAACCTATTCGCAGGAAGCAGTTGGTTGACCCAATGACATCATAGGTCTGTTCGAACAAATATCCGCAACCAATGAGCGCCAACCAGTGGTTAAGGTCTGCAAACTCTCACATGATCATTTTGACGCAATTTCATTGGATTTGTCTAATTGGAGATTTTTTGTTCGATCAGATCTTATATTTAAATATTCTACTGGTTGCTGTGAAATGGCATTCATATAGTGCAGCGAGTATTTGCGAGTTGAATTCGTCATCCGATTTAAATGCCATAACAACTTCATGCGACTACAGCTCATCATTTAATGCAATTAAATTAATAACGAATTTTTAAATCGAAATTAACAAAAAATAGCCGGAAAAAGGTTTTTAAATAACTGTTTCTAAGCAATCAGATAGCTTACGTTTGAAACACGCTTTTACGTTATATTTTAACAAAAAGCCGCCATGTTACTTTCAAAGCTAACTAACAATCAGCTACATTTCGAAATACTATTAGCCGATATTAAAAAATCGCAAATTATGACAGAAGCGTGAATTTTAGGTATAAGAATCCCTAATAGCAATCGATTCAGAATAATAGAATCAATATATTATAAAATGATATAGGTTCATTGACTATAAGCGACTTTTTTGTTTTGAAAGTACTTTAAATTCGAGATTATTTTTTGGATGCCTTGTATAATATTTATAAAAACTCTTCTTACCAACTAAATTTATTAAGTCTGGTTAACATGCCAACAGAGTTTCATAAAACAAACTTTTAAAATAATTGAGGATTTCACATTTTGATGAATGATGTTTCAGAAAGTTTTTTTTCTTTCAATGAAAATATCTCAAAAATGGATAGGTTTAGGTAAAGATAAACCTAATAAGTATTTAATAATCTTAATGCCCACAAACTAAAAATAGAAAAATATATAGGGCGAACAATGTAAAATAAGGAAGTTGATAATGATTTCCGGTATAATCGAAAGTTGCATATAGTTCCAAATATTTTACCTAAGTTTCTTCCATCCGAATCAACAATATGTCAAATTTTCAATTTGATGGCATCATTACTTTTTCAGATCTCGATCGACAGCATTCTAATTGAACTACCCTGTATATGATTTGATTATTTGCTTAGATGGAAAGCTATATTATACGATGAGTTGCCAAATTCCCATGTGTGCTTTTCCCAGAAACGTGTATCAAAGTCCTTTAAATAAAGTCGTAGTAAAATAAAATTTCCCAAATGTAAATTTTTCTTACAACCAATCCAAAAAAATGATCATGCTGAGATTCTACTTAAAGATTAGTTCTTAATTATTAGTAGAAAATGTATTTCATTTTTAATTTCTAATTAGAAATGTCTCGCAGAATAAATTAAATGAAATAAAAAAAATTAAATCGCAGAATGAAGTAAATCAAATCCCTCAAGTACCCTGGAATACACGGTAACCCAAATATTTACCCCATGTCATCAAAAATCTCTTAAAAATGAGGGAAAAATCCTAGTAACTTTGCGAATCACAATTGTCGAGCAACAAATTGTCGTCTAGACTATGAGAAGTCGCGCAACATTGTATAATGTAATCGATTTTTCATGGAAGACAAGAAAAAAGAGAGTTTTTGTTTTGCGATTGTCGCGCGATATCAAAAATTGTTCAGATAAATATGAGATTATGCCCCGCGACTATTTTATATATGGCGAGCGATTTTGTATACGTGCCTGTAGAAGCTTTTATAAAACGCACGTTCATGTTCATCGCGTTTTTGTAAAGTGCAGTCTATTAATTTTATAGTCTCTGAACCGTGAAACAATAGCTAATCTTCTTCCATCCAATGTTTCTCGGACAAGTCTTCTCTCAACGTCTTGTGCAGAAATTAACTTTTCAGAACACACGCACATACATAGGAATTTTTTTTATTTTCAAAATCAAATATTTTAAGGTATATTAACAATTCCTTATTTTCAAAAGCAAAAAAAAAGAGAAGACTAAATAGTTTTACCCAGTAACACCATAAACAAATAAAATAAAGTGGCCAATAAAAGTCTCAATGCAAATGTGAACGATTACAAATTCTCAATAAATAAATTCTCAGAGCAGATGAAACACTTGTTTACCAAACATTGACTGCAAAAATTCCGAGAAAAAATTACGCATAAGTATGTATAAAATTTTAAATTAGGTGGTCAGCTACACTAACCACCGTGATGGAAGGGTAATTTTTTTTGTGGTCAGCGGTATCAATCACCATGCTGCAAAGAATTAATAAAATTTGAGCTACTGCTAAGGCTTTACTTAATTTGAAACTATTAAAACAACTATTTCTAAATGCAATTTATAAAAGACAAACGCGCATATACATATAGAGTGTTCAAAAAGGAACGTATTCGGAGTTGGTTATAATATTGAAAACGTATGTCGTGTATGAACTCAGAAAAATTCGACCTCGATGGCAAATTCGTTTTTGAGGTTATATTTTGCATTTAAATGATAACGGTTCTTGTTTATTTGCAAATTATTTGGAGTTTTATATGTATATCGGTAATTATCATTTTTTTATGGAATTCACTTCAGAGCAAAAGCCTTTTATCATCAAAAATTATTTTGGCAACAGTCAAAAGGTTGTTGATGTTTCGGTTTATTCTTTGGACCACTGCAATGAGGAGTTTAAGGAAAAATATCTAGACGAGGTAATCATCCTCCGGTATTAATAAATTATTATTAATTATAAAATATAAGTTATGACACCTGTTACTGACAATGTAACCAAATAGATAGTTTTTCTATAGTATATAGAACTACTCTAAGCCATACATTTTTATTATCATAGCCAACTCCAAATACATTCCTTTTGGAACATCCTTTATTTCATATGTATACTTCTTGTATCTTTGTATCTTTGTATTCGAGTTCTACCCCACCCTGTCGCTAATTTTTAGTTAACTTTTCACAAATTAGTATAGTATCGTTGTAAAAACTCACTATATCTGGTTTTTTCGAAAAAGGATATCCGCTTACCATATAAAGGATGTCCTCCTAACACATAAACCGACTATAGTCCACCAAATATGAGTACCCTTGTATATGATGCGATTAGTATTTTTCATTTTCAAGAAAAGCCTATATCTTTCAGGACATCCTGTATAGGTAGATATAATAATTATTTCCTTTACGTCTGAATTTCAATTTTTGCTACAGCAAGATCAAAGGCTTAAGGATGGAAAGAGAATATTACATGATATGACACGCTAGAGATTTTTAATTGCTCGATTATAAGTTTGTAGTGTGCGTTTTGGTTTTTAAAAAAGGAAAAGCAAGAAACAGAAAATCAGATATTAAAGAAAAAAGATTAAAAATTATAAAAAGGAAACCGATTTCTTCTATTCACCTTTGATTAGTTCATAGTATTTCATTTGAGAAAGTTTTATGCAATTTAAGCAAGTACATGTTTAGCATATGACCATAATAAATAAAGAAATATATGAAATGTCCACTGCAATAATGATGAATGCCCAAAAATGTTCAAATTCAAATAATATATGTACGTTATTCTGTTGCTTTATGTAAGTAGTCATTTTTAACGATTACAACCTTAGTAATATCGCTTGTAGTACCGAGTAATACATGTTTCAAAATTTCAGCCATAAGACTAAAACGCTCAACATTACATCTGTTCGGAACAATAATGACAACTATTCGGCACAAAATATTAGTTAAAGAAAATGTACATTTATATTTGTAGTAAGAAATGAAAAATTATCAGTTTAAATAAAAATCACAGCGAAAATCATTTCAAACTTAAAACCTTCAAACGCAAATATCTCAAAAGTATGTTAAATGGGCATTCATCATTATTGCAATGGACTTTTCATATAGAGAATGTCTCTTAATAGAGAATTGAAAGACTTACTTAAAAGTAGAGAGAGTTAAGGCTCCTTCAACCCGATGAGGTAAAGTTGTAGTGGGAGCGGAATTTAGGGGATACCAAATTCTATAGCAGATTATACAAACTACATCGAATTTTGTCGTATAATTTAGAATTGTGCGTGTTCAGGTTCTCTCAAACCAGTGCGGTATGCGGTAGCGGTAGCGGTAACGCTAGCGGTAAATATGCGGAGCTTAAATTCCGACGCTGTGCTCATAACAGCGCGGCATTTTCACTGAATAACATGAGGTAAACTCTCATTTTCCGGAACCACCGGAAGCCCAGACAACAGTGCTTATCCCCATGAGAGAAAAAATTCGAGAAAAGAAGTGCAACTAGCATTTTAAACTCGAGCCGCATTTTTTGATTTCTTCAACTAATCATGTTTTGAAATGTTTTAAATTAATTTATATAGNTGGTTGACCCAATGACATCATAGGTCTGTTCGAACAAATATCCGCAACCAATGAGCGCCAACCAGTGGTTAAGGTCTGCAAACTCTCACATGATCATTTTGACGCAATTTCATTGGATTTGTCTAATTGGAGATTTTTTGTTCGATCAGATCTTATATTTAAATATTCTACTGGTTGCTGTGAAATGGCATTCATATAGTGCAGCGAGTATTTGCGAGTTGAATTCGTCATCCGATTTAAATGCCATAACAACTTCATGCGACTACAGCTCATCATTTAATGCAATTAAATTAATAACGAATTTTTAAATCGAAATTAACAAAAAATAGCCGGAAAAAGGTTTTTAAATAACTGTTTCTAAGCAATCAGATAGCTTACGTTTGAAACACGCTTTTACGTTATATTTTAACAAAAAGCCGCCATGTTACTTTCAAAGCTAACTAACAATCAGCTACATTTCGAAATACTATTAGCCGATATTAAAAAATCGCAAATTATGACAGAAGCGTGAATTTTAGGTATAAGAATCCCTAATAGCAATCGATTCAGAATAATAGAATCAATATATTATAAAATGATATAGGTTCATTGACTATAAGCGACTTTTTTGTTTTGAAAGTACTTTAAATTCGAGATTATTTTTTGGATGCCTTGTATAATATTTATAAAAACTCTTCTTACCAACTAAATTTATTAAGTCTGGTTAACATGCCAACAGAGTTTCATAAAACAAACTTTTAAAATAATTGAGGATTTCACATTTTGATGAATGATGTTTCAGAAAGTTTTTTTTCTTTCAATGAAAATATCTCAAAAATGGATAGGTTTAGGTAAAGATAAACCTAATAAGTATTTAATAATCTTAATGCCCACAAACTAAAAATAGAAAAATATATAGGGCGAACAATGTAAAATAAGGAAGTTGATAATGATTTCCGGTATAATCGAAAGTTGCATATAGTTCCAAATATTTTACCTAAGTTTCTTCCATCCGAATCAACAATATGTCAAATTTTCAATTTGATGGCATCATTACTTTTTCAGATCTCGATCGACAGCATTCTAATTGAACTACCCTGTATATGATTTGATTATTTGCTTAGATGGAAAGCTATATTATACGATGAGTTGCCAAATTCCCATGTGTGCTTTTCCCAGAAACGTGTATCAAAGTCCTTTAAATAAAGTCGTAGTAAAATAAAATTTCCCAAATGTAAATTTTTCTTACAACCAATCCAAAAAAATGATCATGCTGAGATTCTACTTAAAGATTAGTTCTTAATTATTAGTAGAAAATGTATTTCATTTTTAATTTCTAATTAGAAATGTCTCGCAGAATAAATTAAATGAAATAAAAAAAATTAAATCGCAGAATGAAGTAAATCAAATCCCTCAAGTACCCTGGAATACACGGTAACCCAAATATTTACCCCATGTCATCAAAAATCTCTTAAAAATGAGGGAAAAATCCTAGTAACTTTGCGAATCACAATTGTCGAGCAACAAATTGTCGTCTAGACTATGAGAAGTCGCGCAACATTGTATAATGTAATCGATTTTTCATGGAAGACAAGAAAAAAGAGAGTTTTTGTTTTGCGATTGTCGCGCGATATCAAAAATTGTTCAGATAAATATGAGATTATGCCCCGCGACTATTTTATATATGGCGAGCGATTTTGTATACGTGCCTGTAGAAGCTTTTATAAAACGCACGTTCATGTTCATCGCGTTTTTGTAAAGTGCAGTCTATTAATTTTATAGTCTCTGAACCGTGAAACAATAGCTAATCTTCTTCCATCCAATGTTTCTCGGACAAGTCTTCTCTCAACGTCTTGTGCAGAAATTAACTTTTCAGAACACACGCACATACATAGGAATTTTTTTTATTTTCAAAATCAAATATTTTAAGGTATATTAACAATTCCTTATTTTCAAAAGCAAAAAAAAAGAGAAGACTAAATAGTTTTACCCAGTAACACCATAAACAAATAAAATAAAGTGGCCAATAAAAGTCTCAATGCAAATGTGAACGATTACAAATTCTCAATAAATAAATTCTCAGAGCAGATGAAACACTTGTTTACCAAACATTGACTGCAAAAATTCCGAGAAAAAATTACGCATAAGTATGTATAAAATTTTAAATTAGGTGGTCAGCTACACTAACCACCGTGATGGAAGGGTAATTTTTTTTGTGGTCAGCGGTATCAATCACCATGCTGCAAAGAATTAATAAAATTTGAGCTACTGCTAAGGCTTTACTTAATTTGAAACTATTAAAACAACTATTTCTAAATGCAATTTATAAAAGACAAACGCGCATATACATATAGAGTGTTCAAAAAGGAACGTATTCGGAGTTGGTTATAATATTGAAAACGTATGTCGTGTATGAACTCAGAAAAATTCGACCTCGATGGCAAATTCGTTTTTGAGGTTATATTTTGCATTTAAATGATAACGGTTCTTGTTTATTTGCAAATTATTTGGAGTTTTATATGTATATCGGTAATTATCATTTTTTTATGGAATTCACTTCAGAGCAAAAGCCTTTTATCATCAAAAATTATTTTGGCAACAGTCAAAAGGTTGTTGATGTTTCGGTTTATTCTTTGGACCACTGCAATGAGGAGTTTAAGGAAAAATATCTAGACGAGGTAATCATCCTCCGGTATTAATAAATTATTATTAATTATAAAATATAAGTTATGACACCTGTTACTGACAATGTAACCAAATAGATAGTTTTTCTATAGTATATAGAACTACTCTAAGCCATACATTTTTATTATCATAGCCAACTCCAAATACATTCCTTTTGGAACATCCTTTATTTCATATGTATACTTCTTGTATCTTTGTATCTTTGTATTCGAGTTCTACCCCACCCTGTCGCTAATTTTTAGTTAACTTTTCACAAATTAGTATAGTATCGTTGTAAAAACTCACTATATCTGGTTTTTTCGAAAAAGGATATCCGCTTACCATATAAAGGATGTCCTCCTAACACATAAACCGACTATAGTCCACCAAATATGAGTACCCTTGTATATGATGCGATTAGTATTTTTCATTTTCAAGAAAAGCCTATATCTTTCAGGACATCCTGTATAGGTAGATATAATAATTATTTCCTTTACGTCTGAATTTCAATTTTTGCTACAGCAAGATCAAAGGCTTAAGGATGGAAAGAGAATATTACATGATATGACACGCTAGAGATTTTTAATTGCTCGATTATAAGTTTGTAGTGTGCGTTTTGGTTTTTAAAAAAGGAAAAGCAAGAAACAGAAAATCAGATATTAAAGAAAAAAGATTAAAAATTATAAAAAGGAAACCGATTTCTTCTATTCACCTTTGATTAGTTCATAGTATTTCATTTGAGAAAGTTTTATGCAATTTAAGCAAGTACATGTTTAGCATATGACCATAATAAATAAAGAAATATATGAAATGTCCACTGCAATAATGATGAATGCCCAAAAATGTTCAAATTCAAATAATATATGTACGTTATTCTGTTGCTTTATGTAAGTAGTCATTTTTAACGATTACAACCTTAGTAATATCGCTTGTAGTACCGAGTAATACATGTTTCAAAATTTCAGCCATAAGACTAAAACGCTCAACATTACATCTGTTCGGAACAATAATGACAACTATTCGGCACAAAATATTAGTTAAAGAAAATGTACATTTATATTTGTAGTAAGAAATGAAAAATTATCAGTTTAAATAAAAATCACAGCGAAAATCATTTCAAACTTAAAACCTTCAAACGCAAATATCTCAAAAGTATGTTAAATGGGCATTCATCATTATTGCAATGGACTTTTCATATAGAGAATGTCTCTTAATAGAGAATTGAAAGACTTACTTAAAAGTAGAGAGAGTTAAGGCTCCTTCAACCCGATGAGGTAAAGTTGTAGTGGGAGCGGAATTTAGGGGATACCAAATTCTATAGCAGATTATACAAACTACATCGAATTTTGTCGTATAATTTAGAATTGTGCGTGTTCAGGTTCTCTCAAACCAGTGCGGTATGCGGTAGCGGTAGCGGTAACGCTAGCGGTAAATATGCGGAGCTTAAATTCCGACGCTGTGCTCATAACAGCGCGGCATTTTCACTGAATAACATGAGGTAAACTCTCATTTTCCGGAACCACCGGAAGCCCAGACAACAGTGCTTATCCCCATGAGAGAAAAAATTCGAGAAAAGAAGTGCAACTAGCATTTTAAACTCGAGCCGCATTTTTTGATTTCTTCAACTAATCATGTTTTGAAATGTTTTAAATTAAATTTTATATAGAAAAAACATTTATTACTTATTATCCATTCAATATTTTTGCTATTTCTTTCTACTTTTAATCTTTTTTTCATTGTTTTTATAATCACCTGTGATAGAAACGATACGAGACTTTACCGCTGCATTACCGCAGGACTTTTAAGGTATACCGCTCTCGATTGCAATTATTACAATTACCGAGTATTTGGTTTATAAGAACCTTCGTATTACACTCTCGTTATCGCTTTATCGCGTTGGTTTTGGGAAACCTTTATAAGAGGGCCATCATTCTGGGATACTTTAAATAATATTTGTTCATCAGTGTATATTCCTTTTCCATGTTTATTTTACTGTGTGCATAATTTCTTATATACATTTATGTGGAAAATGCGACAAATGAAGACTTGAAGTAAAAACCGCGTTAAGTACCAAAAATAAAATTTTCAGAAAATCGATTTCTTACGCTTACGTTGCTCGTGACTTTGTTTTCGTTTATTCCCGGATTAATTCTGACCTTGACTCTAACCAATCGGGGCCTTGAACGGTTACGAGGGACATTCAAATTTTTGAATTTTGGAACCATTTTGAGCCACGACTGCTCTAATTAGAGAATTTAAAAAATTGCAGAATAATAACCGATCTTGAGTACTATTACCTCCATGTAAAAGTTTTCCAATTAATAATAATCCGTGGAGGCACAAAAAAAGAAAAACCTATTTCCCATGTTAATCTCCTATGTCTAGAGTCCGCTTGGGTACCTAGTATAAAAAAATATATTTCATTTGATGAGCAAAAAAATTTTTTTGTAAACCAGTATATTCATCTTTCAATCTCGTTTTTATAAAACTACGATTTTTGACTTAAGGTCTTAATATCTAACACTCACACACAGAGATATTACCTCAACTTTTATTACCTCGCAAAAATTTTTTCACAAATTTTAAACATTTTTGGTACTTAGCCCTGTCAGGCCCCTTTCATGCCTACAAATATTTAATCGTTATCGTGAAACCAGAAAAATGCGATACTTATTAATTTTTTGCTGTTGCCAATTAATCATGACATAGCTGGATGGGTAGATTATTATTCATTGAATGGTATCCGAGTAGAGCCCAAACTCCAGATTGAAAATGCCATTAATATTGTCACTAACCACGTTAATACCCTAATGCTGTCAATTTAACAATAATTTATAATGCAACTAATTAAATGTAAGTTATAAAGTTTATGAACGTTTATTTTCTTTCTTGTGTAAAGCCATCAAAATATTCTTTGGAAAATAAATTTAAAAACATATGAAATCTTTTACAAAATAAATTTGAACTCCTCTTACTAGTCAAGTAGAAATTGTTAAAATTGTATTTCGGTAAATGCATTTGGACCAGAGACACATATCCAACTTTGCCAATTGTTCAAAGTATTTGCTTGTCAAAAACAATAGTTGTTAGAATAGAAGCGGTTATCTAATAAAACATCACTTGAATTTCAAGTTTGCCTGTAAACACATAGATATTTCGGGATATGGATAATAAACATTTCGATAATCATTTCATTTCAACACCGAACATAAACACACTTTGCAGTTCTTTTTTCTAAAATAATATTGATTTGTGACAATGCTTTGATATCAACTTTTCACTTAATTTTTCTAAGTATGTCTGGAATTTTTTTAATTTTAGTTCTGAATTTTCTTTATAGACAACTCATTCAAAACCATTTTTTCAAAATGAGAAATGAATTCTAATAACAACGAGATATAAATTGAAAAAAGCCACAAGAAATTTAAACAAAAAATATTACTAGGTACATAAAGTATGATCTAACATCTTTGTAAGTTTTGTATTTACGTTCAGAATTTATTGGATAATGTCTTAAAAGATAGAGAATAAGGAAATCTACTTATGCTAAAAAACTCGTATTCAAAATTATCAAACCGAGACTGACTGTAATACTTTTTCTGTGCAAAAATGGCAAAAAAAGTTTGGGGATGTTTTAGAAAAAATATTTTAAATAAATGAATACAGTGTTCATCAAAATCGGTAGATACTAAATTTTATCAATGAATAATTAATTAATCTGCATCATTTGGTCTATTAGATTTACATTATTGTTATTATTTATGATATTAAATATTTGTATTTTTAATACAGGCTTAACGATTATGTATTATCAGGTTGTGACATCAAAATAATTATAAACTCAATAAAAGTTAAGTCTTATTTTTATAAAAATAAAAAATGTAATGAAAAATGTAAAGTCAGACTAGAAATGGTTATTTTGTGTTAAACTTATACAGAGTGTAACCAATCTAATCTGAAAAAAAAATTGAGTGAAACTAGATCCAAAATAAAGCAAAACGCCGCCAAGCGCACTTTATTATCTCAGTTCGTTGCTTAGATATAATTTTTTGAAAGGTTTTTAAAAAATACATGTTTTTTAATATTACAACCACATTTTCCCGATTCTAACTCAATTTTTTTCCACTTTTGATCCCATTTTCGAAATTAGTATTAAATTTAGGTTGGACTGAAGAAAATGTGGTTTTAATACCAAAAAAACATGCTTTAAAAAAAACGTCAAAATATCACATCTCAGCAACGAATTGAAATAGAAGAATGCGCTTGGCGACGTTTTGCATCATTTTGTATTTAATTTCACCTCATTTTTTTCTTTCATTTAAGTCGGTTACACCGTGTATATTTTGAATTTGGCAAGTTGCAAGGCAGGCTTTGAACAGGAACTGATCCGAAAATTAAAAATGAAAAATACCAGTTATTTATTATTAGTTGAACTAAATTCGAATCTGAACAAAAAAAATCGATTTATTTCGGTTTCGTGCATATGCAAACAGACCAGTTAAGACAATCCTAATCTAGTCTTATTTATTGTTGTTTTAAGTCTCAACTCGTTTTGAACGGTACCAGATTGTATTTGTTTATCCAGCTCTAGGAACGGACAAACAAACCTTTGAAAATAGACAGCAGTTTGCCTGAAATATACTTACCTATAAACCAATTCTCTTCAATAAATTTTAATGCACCGCTAAATTCGATAAAAAGGTCCGTAAAGTGTACCTTTATCGAGCCGGTGCATTTTCAGTCCATAATAAGGGTGGCAACACAGTGCCCGTAGATCTAATTTTGTTTGAAAAATTCGCAATTTTAATTAGACTTTTTTTTCGACTCTGTAGATACGGGTCTTCTGCATTCTTCAAATATCCACGAGTTGGTCAAAAAATCACAAACCCTTGATTTATACAAATCAAAAATACCGATAATATTTGGATGATTCAACATAATGCTCGGCTTTGTTGTTGGTCGACATAAAGAGACATTTGCCTCAACACTTGACGATAGTCGCGATGACTCTAGTGGAGAAGAGCCTTAATAATTTTAAGCGAATCGCAAACCAAAACGTGTGCGGTGGCGTTTAATCGCAACATGCATAAACGTATTGTTTAAATATAAGAATTTTTCTGTGACTTCCCATGTTATATATTTTTTACGAGTATTTTTATATTCTGTACTCAATAATTGTTTCAAAATAATGCGCTTAAATAATCCAAACAAATCATCGAATTTACAATAGATCAAAAATTAAACCCTATAAATAACGTAAATAGCGATTTTTTAAAATATTACCTATTTCATTTGTCTCATAATATTTTATCTTACAAATGCTTGTATTCATAATACTACAATGTATTGTAGGTACTTATATAAATTTTAGATATAGCCGAGTAATTTTAAATGTGTTTTTATTATTTTTTTTTTTAAATAAATGATTTTACAACAAATAAGTACAAAGTAGGCATAAATATGTACTATTATGAAGTAGATTTTTTTTTAAAAAACGTGGTGAAATTTAGTTAAAGATAACTGTATAATTATTTTAATTGAAAATTGAAGAGTCTATAATTCAAGGATCTGTAGGTAATGCGAATTCTTACTGTGCAACATTCTTAACGTCATATTTTTAGAAATTACTCTATTTGTGTGTAAAAATTTATCTAATTTTAATTGATTATAGGAGAAATTCTGTATTTGTATTAAGAAAGTAAAAACGTATAAAGTGTTCAAAATTTTTTTATTATAATTTTGTCGTTTATACTGAGTATTCCAAATTAAGTTGACGCTATTGCTAATTTTATTATTATTTAAGATACAAGATCAGTTACATTTGCAAGGTACTAGGAGTTTTTAATATGACATAAAAAAATTGAATATGACGTTTTCGAATTATTCAACAATTTACATTTCTCTTAAATGGAACACACTGTTTTTTTAGAATTGAATACAAATAATTTTTTCTAAAAAAAAAATTTATAAGCACAACTGGTCTAAAACTTCAAATAACTAAATTATAATAATATTTCTGTTTTAGACAAGTAGGCCATGAAATTTAGAAAAAACCTAATTATATTAAATTCCACTAACCACTTAAGGACCGAATTATTATGTAATTTTCTGCCAAAAATTCGCTATTTTTTTTAAACATTGTCGAAATTGAAAGGGACCAATTTACTTAATCATAATCAAATGTATATCTTTATCTAAACATAAACAGGTTCGGTGATATTCATAGAGATAGTTAGTCCGTAAAAGGAAATTGTATGAGTTTTGTATCAAGAGTTAACTCTTGTTATGTCCTTAAGCCGTTAATATTAATTGTAAATCAATTTTTATAAACAATAAACTAAAATAAGTCAAACACACGGTTAGAAACATTACGATCTACATAAGTTGTTTAAAAACATCTCTATTTTGTTCTATGCACTTTCTTATACATTTTATCACGCGACTTGTTGCTTTTCTCACCAATCTACCGTCAACTGAAATTATTAATCTTCTAAGAGCTAATCGAAGTTTTTCTATGTTCGCATATCGTGATTTGTAAACTTTATCTTTAATGTACACCCAAAAGCAAAAATCCATAGTGGTCAAATCGGGCGATCTCGATGGCCAACGAAAATGATCATTAATTGCAATTCATCTGTTCTTAAACATTCCTTCTATTGACACACGTATTTCTTGTAACTGGTTAAAAGGGATTCCATTTTGTTGAAACCAAAGTGAACGATAAACTTTTAAATTAATATCATCCGAATATTAATATAATACACCAGAGATTATTACGTCAACGTAACTTTGTCCTATTAATATTCCTTTAAAAAATGAAGGTCCTATGGTTTTATTTTTTATTAAATTATACTATACATTTATGCTAAATTGCTTTTGTGGATTTTGAGGATTTTCCAAAAATAAATTTTCCCTTGACCAATAATGCATATTTTTATGATTACATATGCCTCTGTGAGAAAAAATAGTTTCGTCACTCTCAATTACGTTCTTTAAAATATCATACTTTTCCTGGTATGCGTTATAAAGCTATTAACAAAATGCAAGTCTTCTTTCGATGTCACTTGGTGAATGAAAAAATGAAAAACGCAAATTTTGTCGTGAAAATTGGTTTATGAGATCAGAATATAATTCTGAACAACTTTTTCTAATAACTTTTCTCGATATTTCTAACGCGAAGTTAAATATTAGAAATTGGGCCTTATTTGATAGTCGCAGTAGGCGGGGCACTGACATTTCACTTATGCTAAATACCTTAAAACGAGCACTTCGTGGAGCTCTATAATTGTAAGAAAAATTCTTTTTTTATCTCTAGAGATAAAAAATATTTTTTTTTCCAGATTATAGTTTATAATGTTTATTGTAAGCAAACTTCTCTTTTCTCACTCTCAAAAACAAGAAAAAAATAATTTTGTATAGATATTAAATGCAATACAATACCAAATTTCAATTAATAATTTAATAATAATGTCAATTGATTTTTTATTATCATTCAGTATAGGACGAAATAAGATAAATACAAAACAGGGATTTTTTCACACCCTTCTAGAAAGGGCGGTCTGCAAATTTGGAATGACATTTAAACTTATATCGCCATAATGGTTTCGAAACTGTACGGCTAAAAAGAACACGAAATTGAATATGGAAGATGACCCATCTCCAAATATGTTTAGGAAATCTTTCACAAATAATGTTACAAAATAAGAATTTTAAAAAATTACTTAAAATAAACTAAAATACATTAAGCTATTAAAGATTCAATTAAAAAAGTCTATTGAAATAATTTTTTATCTGATGTTTAATAATGAGTAAAAAAGTTGCAAAATTCATCTTTTGTATTAAAATTTAACCCATTTTCATCATTAGCGTATATATGGGTTCAATTTTTCTGGATACTATCTGTTTAAAATGTTTAAAAGCAATGTTTTTTACTGATTATTAATATTAAATAAAATGCAAAAAAAATTGCTGATAAAGGCCTTCTTTTCATATTTGTTTATGATGCAAATGGGTTCAAGATATTAATATGAAAAGGCAACTTTTAAATTTTCCAACCAGATGGAATAGCTCATGTAATATGTAAAAAAGTTTATTATTTACTTAGCAACAAAGACTTGAGTTCATTATTGGTGGATAGTAATTTCGATTCTTATTTTGCCAAAAACAAGTGAGCGAAATTAAACTTGAATGTTGACAATTTGCGACCCTTAACGGAAGCAACTTTAAAGTTATAAAGTGAACAATTAACTTAAAGTCATCTTTATGGAAATTAGATAGAATGTAAAATAAAATTGCGAAATCTAAAAAATTTATTTATTGAAATTTTATATAACAGCTTATCTGATATATCTGAATGTAATAGTTTACTATGAACAGTTTATTTGAATCCGCATTCTCAAATTTTTCTTTTACAAAAAATGGAAGCCACATATAAGGAAATATTTTTTAAAGAAATCATGTTAATTCGCAAATGGGGAAATAGTGCAATCACCTAATGTAATGTTCCATGAAAACATAGACGTCTTAAAAGATTTTTTAATTTTTAAGTAATAAAGATAATACACACACACAAATAATCCCTTCTTCAGAAGTGGACGTTGAATTCATGTTGATTAATTCTAGCCGTGTAGAAGGATTAAACATTAAAAAAATATTTTACAATTTTAGAATTCTTTCCTGTTTATAATATGTCGAAAGGACAGCATTTAACAAAAGATTTTAAAACGGCATTAATTAACCGTCACAAGGAATTGGGCAATATATTTCCAGATAAATCAGCTCTAATAGAAAAATAGAAAACATATTTGCGTTATGTAAATTTTTGTAGTGGTTTAGCTGTGTAATCAAGTACAAATACAATTTAGAAATGTATTTGTAATGACGTCTACGCGATTCTAAATTTGTTTCAAAAATTACCGAAACACGAAGGTGTTTTTCTACCAGATTATCCCGGTAAAAGGTCCAAATACTAAAAATGTGTTTATCGAATTAATTACGCCGTAACAAGAATTCCATTTAAATTTATACCTTGAAAAATATGTAAATCTTCTTATTTTGAGAGACTAGCTTAGAAATTTGTAAAATTTTTAAACCGGGGAAATGGGAGGGAAAACAAAAGGTGGGACAGCTCGTTTTTTGAGGGAAGAACTCGAGACAAAAATTTTAACTATCTACAAAAGGGCCAATCTTGCACCTTAAATACTTTAATTACATACGTGCGGGGAGAAACATATTTTACAAGATCAAGAATATTTTTATAAAATATCGTCCGAGATATGGATTTTAAATAAGAAAATTGAAGAAAGAAAAATTACGTCTTGAGGGCAAAAATTACTCTTTGAGAAAATATTTGCAGTTTCACAATTCCAGTGAAACCGTTGTGTTTATGTTTTTAGATACGTGGGTGTATAAGAATGGAAGTCAAGTTCGAAAGTGGGTGAAAGAGGATGAGAAAAAAATGAATGATATCAAAATTACAAGTGAGGGTGAAAGATTTACATTATTTGTATGCGGGTTATAGGGGTGGATTTCTTTTAGATTGTGGGTTAATTTTTTCAAGCAGAAACAATGGTAGAGATTATTATAAAACCATGAATGATGAAATATTTTTTTATTGGGTTAAAACCAGATTAATTCCTGATTTGGGCAAAAATGATGGAAAATGCGTTGTTGTAATGGATAATGCATTATGTTTTTTAGCAAAAACCGGTTTCAAAATTTGTGCATAAATCATCCATTTCAACCTGTTTAAAATAACGTGGTATATCTTTCAGTAATAAATTGTCAAAAAAAGCAACAGGTTAATACGTCGAATAACAAGAAATATATAATTGATGAATTTATAATTTATAAACTCAAATCTAAATATATGTAATTCTTCCATTTACCACTTATACCACTATTAACACGTCAATTGCCAACTACGAGTTCATTCGTAGTCAGCATTCGGGTCTAGGAGGTCAACTACGAGAAAAGTTGTAGTGTTTAAATGTGTTTAAACCAGAGTAATTTTTGAGATTGAAATCTTCAAATGGCCTTGGTAGTCAACATGTTAATAGGGTCCAATTGAAATTATATGGGAACACTTAAAAACATTTTAAAACAAAAATTTTCAAAATTCAAAATTTACCGGCAGAGACAAAGTTTTAAATGTTTGGTAAGAATAATTCTTACATTTAGATGTTGTATTTCTTAAACGGTTTAAGGTAACCACATTAAACCTTGTATTTTTGAAAAACGAATTAAGTCAGGAATGTAAATAAATAAAAACATATAGGGGGAATTCAAAAATGAAATAAAAAATGGGTGTTTCCATTTGAAAAAATAAAGTTGGTGGCTGTAACTTGTTTTTTGTTTACTCTGTATATCCAAAACTATAGTCATCTTGTAGTCCTGATTTAACCCTACAAATATTGTATTTTCATTTTTTTTCTAAAGTGTTTATTTTAAATGATATAAGCTAGTACCCGTTCGCTGAATCACCCAGTACATAGTATATTAAAAATATTTAACGGTCAAATATCTGACAATTGGAAATCTTAAAGATTATTAAATAATCTATTTAAAAATAAATTTTCGTGTTTTAACATTTACAAATGCCATTTTTATAAAAGAATTGAATAAAATGCGTCCACAATAAGAATTGCTGCGGTTTATTTTTTAATTTTAATTATTAAAATGTCTGTTGTAAACATTAGATATCTAACCGAATATACAATGAAATATGAATATTTTTAGATTAATTCTTTCCAATAAACGCGCCTTAAATAGTTTCAAGGTAGGAATATCAGATCGTTCAAGGGATCCATCATATTAGATTTCAATCAACTTCAAGAAATTTTAAGCCTTTATAGTTACTGATTATGGCAGCGAATAATGAACTATAATAGACTATATATGAATTTCTATACAAAAAGCGGCAATACAAAAAGAATAGCGGCAACCTGAAGGTACATTACAAGCACGTAGGGTTTCTTTAAGTGAAATGAAAATGATTAGTGTATTTTAGAATTTCGAACGTCTTATTCTAATTGAAGTTTCTATGCAAAGCGGCTAACGATGCTTTTGGGCAAAAACAAAATATTTCTGATTGTTTTATTATTTATTATGGCAAGCACTTAGCAAAAATTGCTTGACACCTTGTATATGAATTCGTTACTACGATAATAAAGAATAATTTTGAATACATTTTAGTTACACAAAACCAAAAGACATTTTAAATGAAGTGTCTTTCGAATATGTACCACATCTTTGTAATTGCTTTGCCAAATCTGCTCCTTATTACAATATTATAATTTTATTAATTATTTCATTTATTATAAGTAAAGACTCATTTTCACGGTGATAAAATGAGCCTTAAGTAAAATAAGATTAAAACTAGAGAAGACCACATATTATTACGTAAAAAATATGAATAACAAATATCAATGAATTTTTTGTGAAATACAGAATAAGTAGAAAGAACAGCTATAATAATAATGCTGTAACAACTACAAGTGTGTTGAACTTCTTGGATTTCTTCAAATTAAAGTTATTCGGCTTCACTACGATCATATTCTTTCACATTTTGCCTAATTATAAGTGACAGTAGATTACTTAAAGCAAGATAAAGTAAACATCTTCCTTATTCCTCAGATTTAGTGATATGTGACTTCTGCCTGCTATTTTCTGTAAAAAAGCGTTTATGGTACCGACATTTTTGGTCTGAAAATTAATTCGAAAGAGCGTTACGCTTATAAAATTTGTCGGATAGGAACGTTTGAGAGCGGAAAACTCCACTAAATAAAAGTACTCAAGTGAAAGGGGACTAAATACTTTGAAAATCATTAAAATATAAATTATTTTAACTCGTTTAATTTAATTATGCAGCGGTACATTAAAAAATTATTATAAAAAGAGTTGAAGAAAATTTTTGAAATAAAAATTCTGTATGAGGGACGCTTTCAAAACATTTGGAAATGTCCTTCATGTATCGAATTAGAAATAACAGGAATTTTTCTTAAATCGGTCTCTCTTTTTTTGTTGTCTAAGGCTGAATTTATTAAAATACTTTTAATGTAATGAAAGTATTAAAATTTGTATAATATTTTACATTTATTACTGTATACTATATAGAAATACTGTATATTTTTCCTAGAAATGAATCGATTTTTTATCAATTTATTTTTTCCTGGTATTTATCAATGTGAATAGAGTTTGCTGATAAAGACAAATTACCGTTATAATTTGAGCTTGACAAGTTCAGAGTTGCCTGACGACCTCCCCATAAACTAGGTCATTGAATCCATTGATACAAAGTGTGCCAATCAAATAATACTAACCTATCACAAAAATATACATATTTTTATAAGTAGGACGTATTCATTTATTAGCATTAATTTACTTTCAAGTACCGGCTGTATTCCCTTCTAAGTCAGATGATTGAATAACTGTCAAACTAGCAATTTTGAAGAAAAGTTGTCAGTCAAAAATAATTTACACCGAACGTAAAAATTTCATTTCAATCACCATTTTAGTTTAGCGCTATATTCAGGGACAATTGAAAGGCATCTTGGTTTTTTTTTAATAGCAAACCTGTATTTTTGTGAATTTAGATTCTATAAAAAAAATTAAAGTTTAATTACAAAAAAAGTTAATATACAGTGTAACCTGTTTAAAAACTAAGAGTACGTCTGTAACTTTTTTATTTGTCATGAAGAGAATTTTCATCTAGGCTTAATTGTCGTAACCGAAAAATTTTTACATCTGCTGTTTCGTTTACAACTGCGAATAAAATAGAAGCTAACAAACACCTCATTGATTGCGGAAACTAAATCTGTATAACAGTTTCAGTTTTTAACCTTAGGCAAAGGAAAATCGTTAAAAGACAAAGAAAATTTTTGAGCAACGAGACTAATATGTGGAGCACTCAATTCCCGATTCCTAATATATTATCTATAACACGTTACGGTGTAACAGTCTGACAATACAGTAATCCATCTACCGATAATGTAGTGCAGGTCTTTGCACTTTTCAAAACTCCCCGGTTCTATCTATGTATGTTCTCCGGTTAACAATAATCATGCCTTTCCTAAATTATTTAATATAACAATGGAATAATTACTACCGATACGCCATGAATGTGTTTTGAAAAGTGCTATTTTTGTTTAACATACCGTAAACTAGAGTTACTTTGCCCACTTTGGAGGTTACTTTGCGCCACACTTATAGAAGATTAAATTGATTCTGGACATGGCTAGGTAGGCATTCTTTATTACACCAAGAAATATTTTGAATTATCTATATATAGTGTGTAGTGTGTGGAATCAATTTGAATTAATTAAAATTTTTATAAGTATGACGCAAAGTAAGTCCTGAAATGGCAAAATAACCCCACTTTACGGTATTTATTTTGTTAAATTTAAAATATAATACTATATTATTAAAAATTGTCCAAAACCGAAAATTCAAATTATGTCTATGACCTGTTGGAGCGGAAGGTGCACTCGTGTGCAAAGTTTCATAGCGATCAGTGCTTTTAAGTAAATTTGTATAAGGAACACACCCACATATTCGATTTTATACACCGAGTGACAAGAAAGTAACACATAATTCCTGAAACTATACATTTACGGCCTGATGCTGCTATTTTCTAGTTACGCTACAGCTGATAGAAATTAATAAATAGAATGTTGGCAGATGTATAGATTCTATTATGTTGGTATGTTTCCTGTCAGTTGAGCAGTTACAGGTTCGTATTGGAATAGCGATGCGTATTAAAAATTACAATATTTACAGCAAAGCCGTAAAATATTTACAAATCTATAAAACTTATAGTACTTACAGGAATATCAGAATTATAAATTAGATATAAACTTATAAATTTCGTATAGAACGTTTACAGATTGGAACAAAATCGGATCGTTGATTAGCATGTATAGTATACAAAAATTTCCTTATGTAATAAAAATTACTTACCATATTTCCAATTACAAGACATAATTGGGTCTTATCTTATGTAGTTACCATGTACATTCATTTGTTTTTTTTTTAATTTAAACCCACTTTTTTATAACTATCTTCTTACCTTTGTAATGCAGTAATTTTTTTTTCTTATTTTAAAAAAATTTGTAAACAATAGATTTACTGTAAGTTTTTTCTAATTAATATCTATAATTATAAATTTATACAATTCCAGTACAGTATTCTAGTCCCGCATTGAAGGATTTCCATTTGTCAGCAAAATTCTTCCATTCACTAGAAACCTTATTACTAGATTTCATATTTAATTGCGTTTATAACGTTGGTAACTATTCCGGTAAACTCGTGTGTTAGAACATTATAAAAGTGTATTCAATATAGAAAAAAGAGGTCTTTAATACGAATGAAAAAGGGTTTTAAAAATTAGATTGACTAATGCAATAAATACGTATATGCGAGGACGGGAGGAGGAACTCTGTAGCAAGAACAAACGTGTTTTGGTGAGAAAATGGATTAGCGAAATTATAAATTAATGCTGGACGGTACTGAAAGTGGTGTTTATGCACTCCCAGTAACGCTCCAGTGCTGGACTGGAATCATGTAAATTTATTAAACGACATATAGATTACATTACAGCGTTCTGGTGACGCCTAAAAGTCATAAGAACGAATATTTAATTTTTTTACTACTTTACCTAAGTTATTTTTATATTAAACAACTTTTCGTCAAACGATTTGATTGTACTATTCAAAATCATTCAAATAATTGTAAAAGATCTATACTTTATTGAAATTCAGTACATTTTCATCCGATTTTCAGCGTATTTTGTCAAAATGAACTGTTTAGCACGCGAAGAAGCTGTTTGATAACTAACAATTGCCAATATTGTAAATCTTATGTTTATCATTTGTAACCGAAAGTTATGTAATACAGGATGTCCTGCAAATCCTTGCAATAATTTTAGGAGGTTATAGGATAAGTGACTTTGAGTCGATTTAACGTAAGTGTAGTATAGCTTTATAAATCCAGACAGATTTAAATTCTCCTCCGTCCGAAATATAGAGTTTTGAGGATTATTGGAATACTTAAATAAAATGGACTACAAAAATACAGTGTGCACATGTCGAATCCATTTGATAAAATTATACAATTCACGAAGTGAATGTACAGTTGATAAAATGATCCTACTACCTTTTTATGAAATGTATCGTAATCAAATCTAACCATTTCGTGAATTGTACATCCAGTTCCCAAAATATACAATTTTGCTGCAAATGGATCCAATATATGTACAATGTACATATATGTATGTGTATCTATAATAAAAAATATGACTTCTTAGAAAGTAATTAAGAAATACATATTTTGAATTGTATTTCATACACCTATGGCTGTGGTTTTTCTACGATTTCTACATATGCAACACTGTTAAAGACACCGCTTTTTTGTCAGTTTTGGTCTCTTTAAGCGGCACTTTTCAAATGTTGTTGGTAGCGTCCACTTTAAATTGAGACGATTATACCGAATTTTATCTATATTTATTCAAGTGTGTCTGGATCATAGAGTTAAAAATTCTAAACTGTCCGAACTGCAGCAGTGTCAGAATAACTGGAGTGTCTGAAATAAAGAATGTCCAGCTTTCAGAAGCCATACTGTAACTAAATATGCCTTATAAATCAAATGTCAAGTGTTCGAAATAATGACGTTTTTAATAAGAGTATTTTTTAGTTTAACTATATTTTTCTACTGTAAAACTATGAAAGAACAACAAACCTCTTTATTACAAAAATATACTATACTTTTTTATTCTGTACGAAAGGATTGTTTAAAAATTTAAGTAACAAAGTCTAAAATGGGTTCGTTACTTAACTAGAAATTCATAAACATGGTTTACTAATTTGTAAAAAAGCAAACATTCAAATTCCAACGTGGGTTTTATTTAAAGTGTTCTGTCAAGATTTATTCAAATGGTATTAAGAACTTCCTTAAGCAATAGTCTGTCAGTTGTTATGAAAAGTTTCTTACATAAAATTAAAATTAAACAAATTAATCTTAATAGACTTAACCGTACCCATGGACAGCCTTTTTCCGGAAAAATAGAATCACCCTTCATTACCTAATTAAAATTATTTAAAAATGCAGATATTTGTTAAGAACGGAAGTCTTTAGAAAATGTTTGAGTTATTAAAACATGGGAGGATTTAAAAAACTATAATTCCAAAATTAATATTTACTTCATAATTATTTTCTTATAATTGTTCCTGTCATCGCTTTAAATAAGTTTTTAAAATAAATCGAAACAAATATTTAATTTTTGGAATCCTCCCATGTTTTAACAACTTGGACGTATTCTAAAGACTTACGATGTTAGAAAATATCTGCATTTTTAAACTATTTTAATTAGGGAACGAAAGGGTATACAATTTTTCCGGCAAATGCGGTCCATGGATACTTAAACCTATGTAGAATAATTTGTTTGATTTTGATTTTTTTGAGAAACTTTTCAAGACAACTGGCAGACTATTGCCTAAGGAAGTTCTTAATACCATTTGAATAAATCTTGACAGAACACTTTAAATAAAAACCACGTTGTAATTTGAATGTTTGCTTTTTTACAAATTAGTAAACCATGTTTATGAATTTCTAGATAAGTAACGAAGCCATTTTAGACTTTACTAATTAAATAATTTAAACAATCCTTTCGTACAGAATAAAAAAGTACATTACGCTTTTTAATGAAAAAGCTTATTGTTCTTTCATAGTTCAATATTTGTATAAAAGCGCAGTTAAATTAAAAAATATTAAAAACTTCACTATTTCGAAAACTATAACACTTGGTATATACCATAGATATGCTTAATTAAATCTACTCAAAATTACCTCTTCATTCTATCACTCCTTAAAATTATTTCGACTTACAGAACACCCTGTAGGAATAATAAAACTTTCAATTAAATATAAACCGCGTTCCAGTAACACATATTCGGTATTTCGTTTAATTAAATGGGTGCTTGTGGCTATTTGACTGCCTTTTTTTATTTCATAAGTTAGTGCGAGAAATATACAGTATGTCTACTTTAGTTGTGGCCATATGGAAAATTTTCTATTTTCAATTTTATGAAGTTATTCTTTATAAAAAGTTCTGCATATTCTAAAATTCAGTAAAATTCAACTATCAAATATCAATAATTTTAAGTCGTATACGAGGTATCGTCTACAGCATAAAAGGAATTTTAATGGCATTAAACATCATTTAATTTACTGAATTTGGATTTTAAAAAAATGATATAATTTATTCAAGGGACCCCGAGAGTTTAAATATAATCATATCCAGTTCTAAATTATATTTAAAATTATATTGATGCGGCCAAAAATATTTCAATTTTATGTAATTCTCTCTGAAATTTATAATAAAAAAGGCTTATCCTTCTTAAATGAAATCCCGTTTCAGTTACCATATTTCCAATGACAAGAAATAATAAACAATAAATGAGTAACAAAATGTTTGAGGGTGTCAATTAGTTTAATTTCATTTAGTTGTTTGGTTTTAGTGTTTAATAAATGAATGCTATTTATTTATTTTTTTAATTTATGTAATATTTGTTAATTATGAATTCTACACTGAAATTAAAAATATAATTTCTAAATGAATTATGCTAGAAAATACAGCTAAATGGAGCACAAATTTGAATTCCTCGTCCCAAAAAACCCCCGTATACGAAATTGCAAGTAATTATTTCAAAGCAGTCGAAAGATATTGAAAAAAATGCGATTTATTTTTTAAACTTTGACACCCTGTATCTCGGAAACGAAGCATTTCCGGACCCATGTTCATAGGAACTTTTTTGCTTAGAATGGTCTCCTCTATCTCAGGTTTCGGGATTTCCCATTCTTAACGATACACCCTGTATATTACGTGGACCTGATTTTACTTAACCCGGTTTGTAATTAATAAATAATATGAAATTTAAGCTACTCCCACATCATAATAAACTTTGAAAGGATTATAATACGTTTCTAAGGCTAAATCCAGAATAGGTCTGCATCTTATTCTATTCTCTACTAAAAGTTTCACTGCACCACACTTATAACATATAAAGTTTTGCTTGCTTATACACCACTTACTTGATAAATCCAACAATAAGTCTAGGCTTGCCTGCAACAAAACTCTTAAGTATGTGGCTTCTCATCCCGTCCGATGCATTAATCAACAGGATATTTTCAAGAGAGGGAGAATCGCTAGAGGCACACTCGGGTTCCTGAAACGGAAACTACGTAACGTTAATCTCGAAACAAGCTTATATTAACTGTTTTTGTTGTTTCAGTGTGACGAATTATTTTCTGGTGAATCTCTCAATTGCAGATCTACTAGTTACCCTTATTTGTATGCCGAGCGCTGCTTGGAGGGCGTACACTGACGCTTATAGCTTCGGATCTATTTCTTGTAAAATATCAGCATATCTACAAGGTAAAACTTACTTATACATTTACTATATTCACACACGTGGCTGTTAGCATTGAAAATTGTGTCATTTATAATTGGAATTATAGCTGGTTCATTAGAAATTTCATTCCGCAAGACAATTTCTAAGTCAGAATAATATAAAATAGACATGACAGTCAAATTGTAAGGAAAAAGACAAATAATCTGAATATTTTTATCACGACGGTCTAAGTAAAGTAGACATATTTATATGGAAATATTAACATCTAACATTTCACTACACATATAGGGTCTTCGAAAATTTAGTACATTAATTTAGTGGCAGATTTCTAACAAAATTTTGAGGAGAAAATCTATATAACATCATTTTCAAAAATGCCCCAAATTTGAAATACAGCATATATCTGACCAATGGGTACGTGTGTCGTCAATCCTCAGATCGACAATGTCGCCTTATCTTATTTTTTTAATCAAGTTTTCGGTTTTTCCATTAAGTCTTGTGTTCAAGCCTGGGGTAAATCTACTTTTTTTATTTGAATTTCTTTTTAAAAAGTAAAACAATAAGAAATAAATAAAAAATAAATTTTCCGAAAATTACAGTGTCAAATTTTGACATGCACAAAACGATTTTCTTGGAGAAAGTTTTATGGACTTATGTTAGTTTTATAGATAACAGCATGTTCACCCGAGAAGGTGTTTTCAACGTCAGAAATAGTCACATTTATTCGTTATTATTTTACTTTTTAACAAGAAACTCAATAAAAAAAACGGACTTAAACTCAGACTTGATGTGAAAACCGAAAACTTGATGAAAAAAAAAGACAATATTGTCGATCTGAGCGCTAAAGAGCTAACAGCTACGGACGCCAAACATCCCGATTGCTCAGATGTTTAGTGCTGTAGTTCAAATTTGGGGCATTTTTGAAAATGATGTTATATAGATTTTCTCCTCAAAATTTTATCAGAAATCTGCCATTAAAATTAATATACTGAATTTCTGAACACCTGTAGATTTTACTATTATCGAATTTACATCTTTTTAAATTATTTTAATACCTTATCTCGCTAGATTCAATACTCTTATTCTCTTTGGAAAAAAATCTTCAAATTGTTTACTAGAAATCCTGAAATGTGTTCTCTAATGGACATAACATTAGCCAATTGCTTTAAAGTTTAGAGAACATTTCCAATCGACTTGGACATTTAGACGTTTAGCTCCCAACGTCTCCATTGATTAGGAAATAGTGTTATGTCCAATCCACCCTCGTGATATTCAATCAAGTTGCTTGTACAATAAATAAATTGTATCGTTTTTTGTTTGTATATAAAAGGATTAGTATCAAAACGTACTATCTTCATTTATATTTTTTTGAAGACAATCAATAAAAATGATTCTCTATTAGTTATTGATCAAAACATAAATTTTAATCAACAAATTAATGGCTAATATACGATATTAAAGGAATATTAAAAGTTTGTATTAAAGAAAAAGGTTTGGTTTTTTGTATATTTTTAACGATGTTAATAAATATAAGTATTTTAAATTTTTCAAAAAACATGCATTTCTTATTGTATTATCAAAATTATTTTTTAGATTCTAATGCTAGTCCATAAAAATAGTTGCGAAGATTTTCTTCTTTACTTTTTTTCATTTCCTGTAGTTTTTTTGTGCTCGTCATAAAGAACAAATTTGTAAAACTCCAAATCTTCACTTGTTCCCCATTCTTCGACATAATGAGCTTTAAGGGAGGGAGACATAGGTAATTGCACTTTTATAAGAGCCATTGTAATTTTTGTTATATTTTTGACCCATTATTTCTGAAACTGCTAGAATATTTTAGATAGAAAATTTTTGTCTCTCAGAAACAATAAAAAAATTACCGCTTATGTAAAAATATAACAAATCTCACCAACGAGAAATTTTTTTTTCTCTTATAGGAATAAGTATTTTTCAGCATTTCCTATCTAATTTGATCGGCTAGCATTACTGAATAGTTGGTAAAAGTTTGGTTGAATAATGTCCGGTACTTATTGAGAAAAAGGGACAAATGTATCAGAAAACGATTGTATAAGAAAAACGAATAATCGTATATCCCGCGTCTATGAATGTTTTAAGGGACATTTCAAAATGCAATTCTGAAGAGACCATTCGTTTCAGGAAATTTAGAATTTTTCTTAAGAAAATGAAAAAAATTACATTTTTTTGAAGATTTCATCTATATCTCTCTTTAACCCTAACATGATTCTAACTTTTTTATTTTAAACACAGTTTCTCGTGCCATAATACTGAAACAAATAACTTGAATTTTTTGTCTCTTTTGCAAATTACCGAATCGTCTTTCACATCATTTTTATACGTGGCTTCTCCGTGCATCTGGATCTTATGTCCAAAAGTTTTAATGATTATTATTATGCTTTTACATTGAACACACTAAAATGCCAAGCACTGGGTGGTTTAAAGACATTAGATGCAGCTTTTTTCCAGGAGAAATAGCGAAATTCTTCGAGCTTCCAAATCGTAGAAAACTATAATGCAAAAACTTCATCATGTTATTCAGATTTCTGTATTATTTCCAATTTTCTAATTTTACTGATTTTCAATTCTTTTATGAACGGAAAATACGGATGATCTTTACTTGCTGTTTAGAGATTGTCGGTTTTGATACTAAGCCTCTTACATATAAAGGCCGTCTGATACGGGACTAATTATAATGCTAAATTTAGTATTACATTTTTACTACTAAAATCTGCAACAACCAGATCGAATGAAATGACAATTTGACAGTTTTGACAACTATTCCTAACCAATCAGCATGATTTGCAGATTTTCGTAGTAAAAATTTAATAATAAACTTAGCATTAAAAGTAGTCCCGTGTTAGACGGCCTTAATACGTATTTTCACTTTTAAAATATTTTTACAAGTGTATAATATAAATATTGTTCTTTTTCTGCTTTAAGAGTATCAATAGAACTTATTCTTAATAGGTTCAGCGTCGTAAAAAAAAAATTGAAGCTTTGCCGTTGGGACCAAATTTACAATTTATTATTTTTGTGTAAAAATAGTGTTTATGAGTAAAATAGACTAATAATGATGCAAAACTAATTTTTTTTTCACATCCTAATAATAAAAGAAGTTGTACATTTTGTTTTTATTTTTTTCTTGTATATTTTACACTTCATTCAAAAATTTCCTAATCCAATCACAAAACACTAGTCACTGGGACTATGGCGGTCACGTAACATGCATTAAACGTCTTGAAAAGTGCTCACCGCGATGCCTGAATTGTATTTATGCGAAGAAACACATCGGTCACTGGTGACTACAGCGGTCTCACAGGAAAGTCTCAAATAGTCACCGATGACCGCTCTGGCGCTGAACCTGTTAATACTAAATTAGCTTATTTAAAAACAAAGGCCACAATACGTATGGGTATCGTTATCACTATAACTTACTTAATTGAACCATCGCTGAATTTACTTTTTACTGCAATATTTCATTTACATGAATTCATTTTTCTAACTTATTAATGCAGCATGCATATTCCCAATGTAACATTTTAAAACCTAGTGTGATCCAAATAGAAGATACTCTACCAATATTTTCCGTATTATTCCAAAGAGAATCAGAATGTTTGAAAACACCCTCTTGGGGACACTTATTTTTCTCAATGTAAAGAAAACGTTTATTTATGCATTATTTAAAAAATAAAGACGAAATCATTGTAAGTTATCTGCAAAACTATTTCGACAAAATAAACTATCATTTTAGAAAGAAGTAAAGTTCTATAATATATCTATGAGCCTCAATTTCCATTTCCAAATACTTGCATATTTTTATAGCAATTTTTTATATTCTCTATAAAGAAAATTCATAATAGATAAGTGATTTTATCAATTTCAGGACTATCGGTTGCCAGCAGTATATTCACCATAACAACGATGGCAATCGACAGATACTTAGCTATAATCCGTCCTTTTGGTCTAAGATATCGATGTTTCAATCGTACATCGACGATAGTAATGATTTTTGTCTTGTGGGCATTATCATTGGTTTTATTCTCGCCAACTTTGTGGATCGCTGGGCTCATGCCGGTTCAAGGCGATGTCACTCTTTGCAGGATGATTTATAGCAATTCGCCGGTTCCTCAGAACATTATCGGAATCGTTTGGTTCATTTTTATGTTCGCTTTTCCAGGTAAAGATACATTAATTTAATTAAAACTCCAATCGATAGGAAACATAAAACCGGAAATAGTGGCACTAACTGTTCTCTAATTATAATAAAATTAATCTTCAAAATTCAAGCTTCAAATAAATATTTTTAGTTATTGAAACTACGCCCGTTTATATATTTTTTAAGTATAGTATTAAATTTCATTACATCTTTAAATAAAAATACAACACGTTATCAACTGAATAAAATGGTCAAAAAAGGGATTTTAGAAATACGTAATAGAAATGAATTAGAAAATTGGAACATTTTGAAACGACGTTTTCCTAAGTTCTCTTGAAACTACGGTATATCTTTTAAATATGAAAACATAAAAAATTGATACCTATGGAATGCTATCGTATTTCATTATGTGGTTTATAACAAAAAAACATGTTGTAAATAAAAATAACCAGTTTAATTTTATTTTCTGGAGTAATTGGCATCACGTTATTCAGACTGGTCCAGTAAAAACATTCTGACTCCATTTATAGTTTTTCATGTGGATTTTGAAAGAAATAACCGTTTAAATACATTACTTTTGATTTCTATTAAAAACTAAAATATGCCGCAATATTTTCTATTTGAATCACTCTATATTATGCAGTGACATTAGAATATGTTCTAGAAGTCAAAATTAAGAATCTACATGAAGATTATAAATAAGAGTGATAACGTTTCTTTGCTCCAGTCTGTTCGCTTGCTGATTGTAAACGATAGCTTATAAAAACAATATGACTTGAAATAAGTATTTCAAAATTGAGCGAATACTATTTTGAGTCACATGACATTTTTTAAAATTCATAAAGCCTACGTTTTAAATTATTTAAAAATATCATAAAAAAGTTTTCAATCAATATAATATAATATCAAATTACCTGATAATTTCTTTATAACTTTTACGAAATATTGAAGAAAATTTAAACGATATCTTTAAAATGTATTTCCTGCAGTTTAACATAGAACAAAGGAGGTGTTCCAGAAATAAAGAGACAAAATGAATTTGTACATTTATACATATAATTAATATAACGATTATAAAAAAAGAAGAAAGACAGAATATAACAGTTATTAAAGAAGATCAAGTAACAACCATAAACTATAAAATGTTTGCCTCAGAAATTCCTTTACATGCTATTTTCCTCAAATTGTTAGCAGCTCTGTTGATTACGGTAATTCCGGAAGTTTGTGCTATATTTCTTGTCCAACTATTCTTGAAAGCAGCTAAGGTTTTAAGTTTACTGGATTGTTTTTTATATTCTCTTTTACAAAGAGTCCAAAACTGCTTAATACTGGGAGTTTAGAGCACATTTGGGGCGTTTTTATTTTTCTTAATGAATTCAATATTGACTTCTGATTCTGAAAGATACTCAGTGTCCGAAAATACGTAATGACAGGTATGTTAGACCAAAAAATTACAACTGCCCTGTTATAATGTTTGTCTATAAAGAGTATTAATCATCTCTTAACACATTGATTCAAGAAATTACAGGCATTAATAGCACCTTCAGAAACGTAAGATGATAAAATGTTACCAAATTCATCAATTACCTGCCAGACAAGATATTTAAAAAAAATTGCTTTGGATAATACTCTATCACGGTAAACCAAATTTACCAGGAATGCGTTTGAAAACTGACATACCTGTATCCTCAAACCCTTTAATTATTCTAGTTATACAATGTCATTAACTGTTAATATTGAATAACGCGTTTTGCTAAATAGTTAAATTGCCATAGCAACAAAACTAATCTCTACTAAAGCTTACTTTTTATTATAGAAATTTATTTCTTTTGTCTCTTTATTTTTGGAACATTCCCTTAGATAAAACATTTTTTAATATTGTTAATACAAATAAAATTGTATGAATTAAATTGTTTATATATTTAATTGGTGAATAGCAAAATAGAATAAATTTATACCTATTTCAGATAGCAAATCTAAATAGTGTTAACAAAATATTAAATTCTTCTTATTTTTTATAAAAGTAGAGAAATAGACCATATTTGAGGCAGTTTGTTATCACGTGAGCTGTCATGCTAAATCTAGCATAGTTAGGAACGTATGTGGCCCAGGATGGTTCATAAGTAATAATTCTGTATGAAAAATGTAGATAGTAATTTGGTTCATGAAATCTGGATCGGAAATCACCATTTACAAAATGTCAAATTCTATTTATTTTTTTTTAAATCTTACGGCTCTTCGAATAATTAATTCAAATTTGATACTGAAGGTTAGAAACTCATATTTAATGATAATACATGTCTACAAAAAGTAACTTTTTTTTTTAACCAAAGATCGGAATAGGTGTTTCTGAAGGATTTTGGTGTGTTGAACACGAATCCGTTGTCAAAAATGACTCAGCACGTCAGGATTTTTAGATATCGCAACCGAAATGTGCAAAAAATGCAATTTTTAGCCATATTTGTTCTTATATAACTCAGGCAGGAATTTTTTTTTCCTAACACCCTGTATAGCATCGTTTAGTACTAGTTTTTACCTTCCGATACCAATTTTAAAACATCGCAAAACGATTTTTCTTGTCCGAGATATAGCACATTAAACGCATCTGGTACACCTAAAATCAACATTTTGTGTCAAATGTGGTAAGTCTGAACAATTGCGAATTTTCAAGAAATATAGGTGTGTATAAGGGTTTTTTGAAACAAAAAAATAACAAAAAAAGTGAAAAGTAGTGTTTCCACAAAACATTAAAAAAAATGAATGTTATTTATTTTGAAGAACAATCTTTTTTGTGACCTATTTTTTTTTTGTTTTTGAATATTGAATTTGTCAAATTTGATGACAGATTCATATTGAGCGACCCAAAAAACCCTTATACACACCTATATTTCTTGAAAATTCGTAATTGTTCAGACTTACCACATTTGACACAAAATGTTGATTTTAGGTGTACCAGATGCGTTTAATGTGCTATATCTCGGACAAGAAAAATCGTTTTGCGATGTTTTAAAATTGGTATCGGAAGGTAAAAACTAGTACT
>JABRWK010000119.1:65625-137042 GCA_013372445.1 Hypothenemus hampei | reverse complement strand
ATGCTAAACTCATATACGAAATTTGGTTAAAAAATCTTAAGCCGTTTGGAATTTAAAAAATAAAGAAATGTCCTTTTTTTAAACTTTAACACTCTGTATCTCGGAAACGAAGCATTTCCGGACCTATGTTTATAGGAACTTTTCGTCTTATTTTGAGCCGTACTCTATGTGGTAGAGCGTTGTATCATGAATTTCCGAACACCCTGTAGTTGTTAGGCCTCGTATTAACATTTTACGATCATAATTATTACACAGTATATACGTAAACACGGAAATCTTAAAGCCACCTATGGATTTTCCATAATTTGTACAAATACGACACACAATGTATAGTTTCGACGTAAATTAAAACGAACATTTCAGCATATTCACATTATTTTTTAATTTTAATTGAAAACTATTTCTAGCAAAATAAAATTTATTGATAGCAGGACTCTCAAAAAGGTAAACTTTCATATACACTGTCGAATTAATCATTATATGAAATTACTGCGTTTGCAAATCTTCTGGTAGCAAATCTGTCAGACGCATAGTATAAAATGGGTATTAATGTTGTCCTTGCAATGTCCACCATGCGCTAGTACATTAAATATTTTAATGAAGTAACATTCTTCTTATGGTTCTTTGCTTTACCTCATTAAAATTAGGAATACATCTGTTTGTTCTGCAGAAATGCAGAAATTTCTGTTATCTAGCATGATAAAAATTTAAATCCATAAATTCGTAACTTAGAGGAAGATACGCATGCATTACTATAAACCGGGTTTTACTTACACCAACATGGTTTAGTATTAATCATATTTGATGAAATATTTTTTTATCTTTCAGGCGAATAAACAACATGTATTTGTTATCCGCGGCTATTTGATTAATTGCAAGATTTTTAAAAATTCAAGAAAATATATTCTTATTGTTAGTCCACTGTAGAACAATGATATTTTCTGTTTTGCTTCCACATCCTGCATCTCAAAAATAACAGATCTCAGGACAATAATCTATTAAGCAAATCATTGCCCTGAGCTGCTACTTTTTCTGCTGATTTATAATCCCCGTATTGGTTTGACAACACAGTTCCCTAACACCCTGTAGAATATCATTTAGCATCTAAAACATTTCTAATATTTCTGGAATTACTCCTCTTTTCGTACCCTCTGCGTACATACAAAAATACAGTGTGTACTAAATTGGATTGAAATTTGGAAAATTTATTGGAATCTCGTAAACTAGTAGAAAAACGCTTAAATAGGGCATGTTTTAGACCCTTTAACCAGTTTTACTTTCAGTACATTCAAACAGCAATTCTAGACTTTTGGATTTTGAGTTACATTTGAAAAATTTAAATGTTAATTTTTTATAATTCACCTATATTTTTCTTATTTAAAATGATATTTCAAATAAGTAAAAATATTTTTAAGGCAATTTTTTAGGTAAATTTCAATCTCCTGGTAAAGTTCATTCAGCAATTCATGACGACTATTCTGAATTTTTTAATAAAAAAAATGACATTATTTTTAACTTAACAACGATATTTTATGCTTGTCAAGATTAAGTACTAAGTTTACCCACTAAGCAAGTCTCTGTTTTGATCTTTGAATGCTGATCAAAGCCTTATAATCTTATAATCCTTCACATAATGTGTTTTAAGCCAGAAACTCGCATAATCTTAACGTCTCATTTTCTTCAATTTTGATATTTGCATTTATCAATGCTGTATATAATTTTTTGAAATGAATCTACTGAACGCTGTCACTTAACATCTATTGAATTCTATTAAATTTTGCTTTTTTTATTTTAATTTGTTTTTGATTTCTTTTTTATCAGCATATGAAGAACATTAGAAAGAATTTGAAAAGTCTTCCGAAATATCTTGAAATTGATAATTGGCTTGGAAGTCAACCGAAAAAGTAGAAAACCTCTTGAATATGATTACCGTGATTGCTGATATAGAAGTTCAAATGAAAATAATAAGATTTTTGAGTCAGGTGTCACAATTTTTACTATATTCCATTTTTTCCTTCGCTGCATTATCACTACGTTTTCAAATTTACCATACCGTTTAGAATGTTTTATTTACATAGGGTGTTGATTAATGACATTCAGATATTTCACATTCTTGTTTCAAGTTCTTATTTTATTCTAAGAAGAAAAGTTCCTATATATGTAGGTATATGGAGTCAAAATTGATTTAAACTTGCGATACAACGTGTTAAAATTTAAATATTTTTGTTTTTTTTCAATTTATTTCCTACGTTTGTGAGGATAGAGAATTCAAATTTGGCATGTTCTATGATAGAAACTATATCTACCTTGAGACCTTATATTGTTTGTCACAATTTACTGGGTGTTATAATTTTCTGGATCATTACTAGTTTTACCTACCCGAATTTGTTTCTTCCGCACCACTAACGTTTAATGGTATAATTTTTTGATTATTTAATTCTTTGATTCTTGTGTTTTTTAAAGAATGTTTCAACTTTTAAATTTGTGGGATGGCTAATACTGTTTTCAAATTATTTTATAAAATAATCCTCAATATACACTTCAACCCTAATGATTTAGTAAATAATTTATTATTACATAACAAACAAAGACAATTAAAATACAAAACAAAAATAATAAAAACGGTTGAAAATTTAATCTCTATAGTAGAAGCACACCTGAATTCTTGTCATTGATGATAGAATCCTTACCGTTCAACAACCTGTATTTACACAGTTTACATTTATTTTTAAGACTAATATGTCAACAGTGCTTTATATTTTGTAGTTATAATTCAAACGAAATCAAATGCAATTTTAAAATTGAAAATTGACATATGTGATTTTAATGTTAGAGAATAACCCCAATATCGTTTTTAAAACGTTTTCAATACTATATGAAACGTAGTAATTGTAATATAGTATGTGTGCAAACTCATGTTTAAAATTGACGCAATCACTAAAATTATTATTGCAAATTTAGTTATTTATTTATTTACTAGTTACATTAACATCATCAAAAAACACTTTAACTGGAGGTAATTAAACATTGATGCATCAGTTAACTTAGTTTTTAATGGAAACTTATTATAAATTCAAAAACAAAACGATATTCATAATCTTAAAACACTTTCGAAAGGTAAAGGACGGAATGAAAAAATGGAAGTTAATAAGGCGTGACACTACTCCTAGCTCTGACAACTGCTTTGATTCTCGGTGGTACATTATTAAATTTTGGATTACTTTTTGAGGAATATTATCCTACTCGAGAAAAACCGCTTATTCCAATTCCTTGGAGGTAGTAAATGTCAAATGATTGATTTTTTTCAGAGCAATCGAAAGGTGATCCATTGAATTTAAGTCTGGAGTTCGTGATAACCAGTCCATAATTACAATATTCACTTCTAGTAAATAATCCAAAACTTGTCTAGCAATAGGTATGGGGGCTCGCATTATATTAAATGCATATAAACTTATTGCTTAACTTGACACAAAAGGCATTACATGTTCCTGAATAGTATTCTCTAGGTAGTAATCAGAATTCATTGTCCTTTGACGATTTGAGATTAATTCTGTGCAGGCGTCAAAGTAAATGCCTCCCAAGAACATTCTTGGTTTAGCACGAAAGAGCTCTCTTTGAATGATTGTGCAGTTATAATACTTTTTTCCAGTTGTTCACCATACTCTTTCACGACCATCTAGAGATTTTAAACTTACTCCAGTTCCATCCAAATACCAAACTCGCTTTCGAACATCAACTACCCAACTGCTCATCAACTACCCTGCATGATATCTGCCAAATCTCTAAAGTTGAACTTTATATGCGGCGGTAACTAATGATCCACTGCATTTTTCCTACTACTCAACTATACTTCCTTCAACCTTCCCCTTATAGTTAAAACAGAAACTAACATTTCTGACTGCTTCAAGCTGGTTACTGTGTTTTGTGCTTATTATTCGTCTATTTCTGAGAGTAATTGCAAAAAACCTTAACCGCATTTTCTAGAGGTTGATTCGGTTTCCTTGGATCCTCTAATCATTTGACTTTCTGTCATGTGGTTAATGATCAGCGAATTAGCTACATAACAAATTGTAAAAATTTCTAACGCAGTTGAAGCTTTTACACATTTATTATTGGCTAAATTGGTCGGTTCATGATTTTGAATTTAAACTTTTAAAACTTAGATTTTATATACACAAAAAATTAACAAACTCGTAATTAAAACTTTAATGATGATGAACTGTAATTTAAACGACTCTAAATAAAACTTTTGGCTCTTTTTACCAGAAATGTTAACATTACTTTGTGGTGACAAATAAAACCAAATATTTTTAAAAATAGAAATATTATAGAAAATATGTAGATATCGAAAAAATTAAATGCTGCAATAGTTTCGAACCATATGTAGTGTGTTCCAGGTTGATTGAAACAGCTTATAACCCTTACAATCTTATAAAAATATTGGCTTCGGACAAAAAAAATTTTAGAATATATTTCTAGAACTTTTAAATGGTAAAGTGTAAACTTCTGGAACATTGCACACATTCTTGAAAAATTTCAACGCCATCCAAATAAATAGTCAGTGACATGGAAATTACAATACGAAGAAGGCGTTAGAATTTTTTTTTCAAATTTGACAGATATGTGAGTTTACCATTTGACAATAAATGATTAGTTTCAAAAGGAAAAACTTAAGCACACTTTATTTAAAAATTAGTAATGTATTGGTCTACTTTTATTATTACTTTCTTGAATGTGCTGGGGTATTGATTCCAAGAGCTTGTCAATGTCCCTTTGATTGATACCATCCTAAGCCATCTGAACTTTTGTTGGAGAACATCAAGAATTAATGAAAGGTTCACCAATCTACTCAATTTTCTTCCCGTTTTATCCTACATATATTTAATTGGCGACAAACCAGTTAATCTGGAGGGCATGGAAGAAGATTAATTTGGTTCTTTTCAAAGAAGACAACGGTTGTCTTTACTATATTAAACAAACATTATCTTATTCTAAAATGGTATTTTCAGCTCTCAGCTCTTGTAGAAATAGAAGAATACTCCATGATCTCTTCTATATAGTATAAAGTTGTCATGTTATTGTAGATGAAGACCAGATTGAACCCGGTGTATCATACACAATCGCACTCCCAAACATAACACCCACTGTTAAATGAATATATTTTTATATTGAAAATTCCTAATCTCGTCTCTCTCAAGTTTTTTTTGTGTATCGTTATCTGGTCATTATAAGATCTCAAACAGAACCGCGATTCATCACTGATAATTACTCTGCACTATTCGTGGTTCCAATGACGTCTGAACCGACACGACTTTAATCGTTATCGATGTTGAGCTGTAAGAAGTATTACAAGATGCGACCTATAGGACCTTATGCCAAATGACGTTATTCTTCGATATACAATTCCAAATTCAATGACCCATATTTGCAAACCATTCATTAGCAAGTAGTTTAGTTGTAGAAAATCTGTCCCTGAATCCCCTAATCCTAAGACGTCGATCTTGCACAATATTAATTAATACCGATTTTTCGTCACTCGTTTTCAAGTACTGGCCTTGTCTGATCTATCCTTCATAAGCTCTTTCTATTGTAAACTGATTTATGATTAATTTTCCTGAAAGAAAGATTACCTTCCCATATGCCGAAAATGCGATCTCGATCAAATTCGCTTAGTTGACAATAATTTCGTCGCACGTTGACTTTATGTATAATTCTAAAAGATTTAGAACCCAATCAAATGAGAGCAAGACAAACAGAACAAGAAAAGTTTGTTTTTCTATAAAGGCACGTTGTTAGACTAAAACACTAAAATGTCAAATTTTCCATGGTAACAGAATATATTGGCTTTAAACATTAATTGTATGTTACACACACTAACTTGATATATCTATCAAATTAGAACAAAAAATTCCCATGCCGTCTTGGTATTGCAATTTCCATGTTAGTTTATTTTAATGAAGTCTATATATATTGTAAGTTCCTTGATCAACTATTCAACTGTTTACTTGATTTCTTTTAAAAAATTGATCAATAAAATTGAAATCATTTTATTGAATGTGAACAAGCATTGATAAATTTGTTTTAATATAATATATCGTCGGTGAATAAACAACATCGCCTAAGTAGCATTTCAAAAATTTTTCAGGATATTGAAAAACAAAAAAAAAGCTTCTGCTTCTAAATCTGAAGATTCAGGCTCTATTCTATTATGTTTAATGCCAATTTTTTTTCCTTTCGACAGAATAACACACTTGGAATCACCGGGAATGTACATTATTGATGTATGTAGGCGGTATTCTCAGCGTAAATAATCTTAGACGGTATTAGTAGTAGCCAATTTTGGGCAAATTACTATTTATAATATTCTAATTCTGATTTAGAACGATAGATATGACTTTTATTTGTCAAATAAACATGAAAAGCCATTTTCCGCAAAAATGTTACTTAGTCGGTGTTGTTTATTCACCGACGATATTAAAATAGGATATTATCCTGTTTTAGACAAGACGAATATAATTTGTATCTTTATTGTAATATTATTTCTTATTTCTTAATAACTAGTTTGTAATTGTATAGTTTTTTAATTTTAAGTACACTGTTTAAAGGAAAATGTATACATCTTAATAATTATTTTATGTATCAATCAATTTTAGTTTTTTAACAAAAATGAAATAGAAAATAAAAAAATCTGTCTGACGATTTACAAAAATACATACTTAGGTATACAAACTTTGATTAAAAAAAATCTCGTCGGAGCTAAAATAAAACAATTGGTAACATCGTAGAAATTTACACATTACCATTTAGATTAAAAGCCTTGGAAAAATATTCCTATAAGTTGGTTTTCGTCCGAAACCAATATCCCTTATAGTTCTAAAATTATAAGCTGTTCGAATAATTTTGGGACATACTAAAAACACGATGTTACTGTAACAAAATAGCAAAAGTATTAAGTGATTTCCCCAACACCTCGTATTTATTTTGTACCCTTTACAGGGTGCTTTCATAAATTTAACCAACGATTAAGGACATCATTTCTAGAAGAAAAGTTCTTTATAATATGTATCGAAAACTTAACAGTTTTTGCAAAAAAAACTTTTAGTTTTTAATTTTTGATTATTTACAGTTTTTTTTAAGCGAAGCGTTAAATTTAAAATCTATTTACACCCCTAAATACAATTGTGAAACATCTTTAATTTGAGGTGCCATGGTTCCATTTAAAAAAAATATCCTTTTGGCCTCACAGCTAAATGATAGACATTTATGATGAAACAAGATGTCCAAAAAGTAGTATTTTTCTGTTATTTAAGGTCTATTTTGGAATTTTCAAAAAAATCATTTGTAAAAAAGTTTTTGGGGGGACAATTTACGTCCGTACTGTATAGATATTTGTTATTAAAAGAAAAATATTTCATTGTTGTCCACATTAGAACTGTTACTGAACCTGAAAAAGATTCTTAACAAAAATGCATAATTTGTATACTTTAACAAGCTGGATATTTGGAAATTAAACTAATCAGCTAACCATTCAATTGAAAGATTTGAGAACTTACAAAGAAAATTGGTCATCAGTCAATTGAATCCTGTCCAAATGTTCATGTACATTTTTTCTATTTTGTCATTAGCTTATTTTGTTTTTTCAACAATATTTTCATCCAATTAGTAATGTCATATGTAGTTCAGATATAAATAAAAAATCCTTGTCTTTAATTTATTAGAATTTAACAGCAATAGTCAACGATTTGTGTGTTAACAATACCACATTTGCTCAATTTGTCTCAAAAAACACTTATTAGAAAAAGAAAAGGGCTTTAAAGGCAAAGCTTACAAATTTTCAAAAGTATCTTAGAAATTTAAAAAGAAAATATTTTAACCATGCTATTCAAAATCAAGCCTATTGTCTTAAATTAGAGCAATGTAATTAACAATGTTGTAATTCATTTTAGAAATTCGCAAAATCAGATAGTACTATAGTATTCCGAGGACGATGCTCATTTTAGCGAAAGAGAGCCATTTGAAAATAAATTCAATAGTATTTTATCAAATTCTAAATTCTAAATTTGACAAATAATTCTTTGAAAGTCGGGCTATTGAAATAGCCACTTTTAAAGTAGAATTCAACGCTTGGTTAGAATTTCGATATACACAGGATATCCAACAATTTTATTCGTACACATGGATTTGTTAAGGAAAATATTCGATTTTTACCGTAAAAAGATAATTCTTTTTACTGTTTTTCTTTTATTTTTAACAAGAAATATGTCATAAATATGTATTATTATGTACAAATCCCTCAAAGAAAATATAATAAAATTAATCAATTAATTTAAGAAAAATGCTTCATGGTCGTGCAACTTTTTCGTTCGTAAACTTAAAAAATATAAAATTAAAGATTTTTGATTAAATAATAATTTTCAATACTTTGTCAAATACTTAGCCCCTTACTTTAATGATCGCTTGGCATCTTTTATTCATAGAATAAACTAACCTTTTGTACATTTAAGGGTTGGTTTTTTCTAATTCTTGTAATACAATGTTGTTTAATTCTGTTTTTGATGAAATTTAATAAATTTCTTATATAATTTTTTTAGTTGCCCACAAATACTGAATTGGGATTGTGAAGGGATTTTTAACAGTTTTGGGACATTCCATGTTGATTAGAGCCATGTGACTTAGGTTGTTATCCTGTTGAAATCTCTAAATTTTTGGCAGACCTTATTTTATTATGCATTTTGTTTCATATATTTTTTTTATTTCCTTATAGCAGTATTTATCCATAATATCATTTATAATATGGATGATTATAACTTCAATTGAGGACAGGCAGCTCTAAAGGCTTATGGATTCACCTACATATTTCACAGTCAAAAGTGTATTATGAGGATTATTATTTTCATTAACTTTTCTCCACACCCTATGGATTCCATCCGATTGAAAAAGATTAATTTTTGTTGCATCGGACCAAATTATGCTATCCCAAAACTCTTGACCTTTATTTATATGTTCCTTCGCAAATAAAAGTCTTTTACGCTTATTTTCTTTTTGCTAATATACGGCTTTCTCTTTATGATTCTACCATGGTAATTATTTTTCGATAATACAAGTCAAATTTTTTGTCAGACATGTGTTTTCATATTCCATTGCCCATCATTGGACGAATTTGCGGTATGCTTAACATCGGGTTTTTCTTAATTTCGTTAACAATCGTACATTCTTCTTTTTCATTTCACTTCTTTTTTTAGTTTTCTCTGACAATTAGTAATAATGTCTTCATTTTTAAATTTATTTATAATACACTGCTCCAAGAAATTAGAGGAACGGATGTAAGAATGATTATATTTTTTAAATTAATTTTATATCTGTAGTTATTTCTTTGCCACGTGTAAACTAAACGCTCAAATAAAGAGGCAAAATTTCGCACATGTTATTTATTTTTCGGTAGTTTTATGAAAAATTAGCAATTTTTGCCACGTAAACTCAATTTACAGATTTAGTCAAGTTAGCGAGATTTGGCATGATATGTGAAACAATTGAATAAAAACGTCAATTATGGTTTTGTAATGTCATTTCGTTGGATAACGTCCAAAAATGAAGCATTTAAATGAAGTTGTAAAATTAGTAACGTTCATTGAAGAAGAAAAAAATTCGGTACATCGCAAGAAGTTTACGCAAAATTACACCTGCATAGGGTAGGTTTTATTCACTTATGGTCTTCGAAAACGTGCATCTACGACTAAGGATCTGCAGAGATTTTTAGACCTTAAAAACAGCTTAGTACTGCCCATGAGAAGAAATGTATTAATTTTCCTTAAAAAAATATACAAAAACTAATCGAAATTTTATCACGACGGTGCTAAGCTGTTATTAAAGCACGTGTTAGCCATACTAGATACTAAATTTTACACATGTTAGCTTAGAAGTATACATACTCTTGTAGGTTGTTGATCTAAGAGAAATATGTTTAAACTAATTTCACTTATTTTTCTTAATTTGTTAATGTGAAGTGCGAAATAATGCTGTTGCTATTCAATAAAATGTAAGAGCCAAGGGAAATATTTTAATTCCTTGCATTGAAAAAATAGAGCTTTAAACTTTTACTTGTTTTTCTAATCTTATTCCCCTAATTTCTTAGGCCAGTGTATGTTGAACCGTAGAATATGCTTTATTAGTTAATTCAATTATTTTTCTTAAACTATAGCCTTTATATACATATATAATGCCATACTAACAATATTTTCTTTAAATCACAACTAAGTTCTTTTCGTTTCGATATTTTGCAAGAATTGATAAAAAACAGTAAGCGAATAGACAATACACAAACAAAATATTACCCATCTATGCTATATAAAAAAAATGCTTATAATATCTTATATGTACACATTTTTCTAATCGATTCTATGAACAAAAAAGTTGCACGAAAATGAGTTATTTTTGTTAAACTAATTTATGAGTTTAAACAAAAATAATTCAAATTTCTATAATTTTGTAAACAAGTCTCAATCCAATTTTTAAATATTCATTTTGTAAAGAGCCCCATTACATGTCAAATTACGTAGATTTTTTTAATTTAAACATTCATATCCATCACTATGTTTCAATCTTAAACTTTGATTTTTTGAACTCTCTATTTTGAACCTCTATTCTATTTATCAGATTTCCTTGTATCTAAACATAATCGTTCCGAGCATATTATGATTTAAAAGAAAAATTTTGCTAAAAACACCCCTTCTGCAAAAATGTGGAATTCTCAGCTATATTAAAAGCTAGCCTTGTGAAATTCTGTTAACATGTTAATGAGGCATGGTAGATTAGGCTGACAGGAAAAGTTTTTAGTAATATTGTACAAGGTGTCCAAAATATAATCCCCAATTTAAAGAACTATGAAAACAAATAAGATGTTTATTTTAAATCGAGCTCCGTATGTATTTTTACATATCTTCCACATATAATTCTGAATCAATTTCTATTAGGAATCCTTTTGCCTCAAATCAACGATTTTGTCATAATTTGCAATTTCTTTATATTGATTATAATCAATATAAAGAAATAATTAATAATTATTAAGAGGGATTCATCAAGTCAAATAGCTTGATATTTCTATGAAGTAGTTGACTTGACTTGAAAATTAAATTGCTAGAGAAGTCGATATTTGATTTTTTCATTCTGCTTTTTGACTTGATGTCAACTATTTTCAAATGGCTTGATTTTGGCTAGTTTTCGAACAATAAGGACTTTAGTATTTAAATTAGCACACAGATTTAACACGTGGTACCAACTCACTTTTAGAACAAGAACTACTTGTTCTCATAAAAATAAAAACAGAAAAAGAACTGCTTCTTTTTTCCTACGCACTTCCGACTTTTAAACAACGCCACCTATTATTTTGTTTAAAAAGGGTCAATTCTTGATCACTAAATAATCACATTATTTTTAATAGTGCCAACAAAATAATTCTTATAAAATGGAATATGTTTAAACTAAATTTGCGGAACACCTATTTAGAATGGATGCATAAATAAATTAATCCGCATCGTCATAACCCCAGAGAAAATCTATAGGAAATAAACAAATGTCAGTTATGTTTCTTAAAACTACTTGACTTCTGAAGTACTTGACGTAGTAACTACTTGTCTTGTCTTGCCATTCAACTATTAATACTTGATTTGAACTTCCTTGACTTCAAGTTAAGTCAAATAACTTGAAAATCAAGGCAAGTCGTGAATCCCTAATTATTAATAATTGCAAATATCTTACAATTAGTTAGCTTTGCAGGCAATATGGCTGATTTTTAACAACTTAATGTGGTCGGTAGTAGAGTGACTTGCTTTGGCATTGTCATAGAAATCGTAATTAATTAACTAACCCTTAGTAATTGTAAGATATTTGCAATTATTAATAGTCAATATAAAGGAATTTCAAATTACGGCAAAGCATTAATTTTAGACGTAAAGATCCATAACAAAAATTGATTCAGAATTAAATGTTGAATCAAGATGTGTAAAAATATACAGGGATGTTCCATTAACAAAACTTATTTGCTTTCAAAGTTCTTTATATTTGGGAACAGGTTTTGGACATCCTGTGCAGTATTTCTAAAAACTTTTTGTCAGCCTAGTCTACTATGCCTGGTTAACATGTCAACAGAATTTTATAAGGCTAGCTTTTAATAGAGCTAAGAATACCACATTTTACAGAAATGGTATTTTAGTAAAATTTATCCTTTAAATATTAATACCTTCGGAACAGTTGCGTTTAGATATAGGGATACCTATAAAAATTTAATCAGTTCAACACCTAAAATTAAAAAACGCAAAAATACATGTATATATGATTTTCCATTTGAAATAAGAAAGTTCATATGGACCTATAAACTGAAAAAACTAAAAATAACTGAAAGAAGCAGAAATATAAAAATCTTCAAAGTTGGTTCTTTATCGTCAACCATACAACCTTACCAAATTTCAGAAACATATCTTCTGAAATAACAGAACTATGGGAGTGTTGCATAACTTTTGACTAATCCTGTATACAATAATACTTATGTATATACAAATGCAACACTTTATTGTATTTTGGAAAGAGATAACGAATATTTTGATATTTCTAATATTACCGATGTATCGCATAAGTTGTTTGAACGAAACTCATTTTAGATGTATGTAGAAGTAAATGAAACGTAAATGTTCAATCAACGATAAACTGATATTTTACAGAAGTTGTAGAATATGAGTTTATCGTTACGATTAAACATAATTATTATGTCTTAATTAAATATAACCGACAATCTCGAAAACTTACAAATTAATAGAAATGACTTTAAATATTATTTTAGCGGATCAATAATTTCATGTGTTAGGTAAGTTAGATATGTTGATTAGTGCTGATCACATTTGACAGTTACTTTCAGTTGGATAAATAAAATTGAATAGGTGGGTCAAATAAGGGTGCATGTTACATTTTTTCAAAATTTCATTTAAAATTTTAAATTAATTTATAAGATCTGCTATATCATATTATAATATTAAAATACTGTATTTCGAACTTAATTTTTTCAAACAAGGGCACATGTTCCAAAATACCCTGAAATCATTCGATCATATGGTTTTCGATTTTCATTCCGCTTTCTTGTACAATTTTAAAAAATAACATGTACCCCTGTTCGACCCACCTATTCAATTAAAGAAAGACAGAATTTTACTTATAAAAAAAACATATTGCGGTGTTTTATCTCCGGATGTATCAAAAATTCTTCAGTTTATAAAATTCACTGTAACTTAGCAAAACAAGATTATTTTTGTGACGCTCTTGATAACAGTAAAAAACTTGTTCGATTTTGGAAGATTAAGGAGATATCTCATGTAAAGCCTCAATCTCAGGAAGAGATTGACTGTGAAACTCGTTCTATAAAAACGATTAAACGACACAATCATTTATGGCAAAAGATCCGCAGTATTTTCGGCTACAAGGTGTATTTATCGATTAGAATTAGAACGTAAGACAATTCACCCGACTGTTGCAAGAGTCAATAAAGAAGATTTTTACGTAGATAATAGACTGACTGATAACAGTAACAAAATAATAGATTTAGATAATTATCTTTAAATATATACATTGGAAAAATCACAATTTCATTTGAGAAAATGATTAACTAACTATACAACCGTTAAAAAATACATTGAAATTTCAAATGAAATTGACGTAATTGATTTAGGACCGATTGAAAATAGTGCAATAGTGGTTAGTTGTGAAGTGGTGGTTCTAACCATCTTTTTTATAAAATAGGATGCAATTAATGTGACGAAGAAACGAAACGAAACGAAAAGTTTTGTCGAAAATGACGTAAATATGAAAAAAAAACTTATTTGAATGTTGACAGCGACTGTATCTAATTGCAAAAATTATGCAGGATGTTTCAAATTAGTAGGTCAAGCAATTAACTCTAGATCGTTTGGGTGAAAATAATTAGACTTTTCGTACGCCACTTTTTATTTTGAAACATTATATTTCGATGAGTATTCAAGGTGTTAAAGTTAGTTGAAAAATATACTTTTGTTAATTATTTCGTTGTTTTTTAAATTATTTTATGGACTTTTTTGCAAAAAATGAAAAAAAAGGGATAGTGACAGTAATGTACACTTTTTTTTTGCGCGCGCCTTCTGCGTATTTCTAGTTTCACATACTGTATGACATTTTTATTCTTGTAAAATTTTCATTTACTGATTAAAACGTAAAATGTTCCAGTTTATTTTCTTTCAACATATGGTACCTATTTTTGTTATTTTAGAAAAATACATTCAAAAAGAAAGTTTCTCGTCATAGACTACGTTTATTTCGACGTATTTGAGGCGCTTAAATGAATCCAAGCCGCTTTTCCGATATAAACGCACTTGGATCTATGTAGTCTAACTAAAGTAGTTTTATCCAATTCGGCAAACGAGCCCGATTGGCCTTCATCAAGTCGATTCAAAGTAAATCCGGCCGATATAAACTCTTGGATTTTAAGATTATACGCATGCGCATAACGTAATATACAAATGTCAAAGCATGCACTTAATTCAGCTATTGACACTATTCAAATGCTATATTTTGTGGTGCTGGTTTATGACGGGAAGTAAGATGGTTATTGCAGTTAAAATTTAAAAATTCGTCATATTATTCTCTTATGGCCGGTTTCTGAACATTTTCATTATCCAACTAATAGTTTTTGACACTTATGATTGGTTTATTGCGAGTTTATTGTTCGATAATTTTATTTAATAGATATCTGTCTGTTCAGAAACCGACCATTAGTCAACTTGTCATTTATTTGATTGTTATCAATAATAGGTAAAAAATCTCTAAGTAAAGTCAGATTTACCCAAATCTGGAAAAAATCACTTGAATAGTCGTCCACTTTGATCTGTCCCGAACTGTACATTTTATTTTAATACACAACATAAATACACGATTGGCTAGTGGTCAAGAATATTTATGATTTTCAAAAATTATTTACATAATTTTAATTATGAACGGGTAAGTTCAAAAAAGGGAGATTTTAGTTTTTCATTACGGAGTGTTGTTTTGATTAGAAATGTTTTATAGGACAATGCAATTCCAATGCTAATTTGTCTACGATGCTAACATTAAGTTCACAAACGTACACCGGAAATTAAAACAACAATTATTATATTTTTTCTACATGCTAAAAGTCCAGAATTAGATGTCACACGAAGGTGAAATCAAAGTAAAAACCATTTTCTACCGGAAAAATGACCCGAGGTGAACATTTTATAAGATTTATTTTGTTTTACGAGAAAGTCGGATAGACTTGGAATGGAATATATGTATATCTATAACACCTATGTAAGGGTCAATAAAAATTCATAGGTTATTGTAGAGATACACTATCAAGTAAATTTTAAACTAAATGTTTGGGCGGTAATGGTTGATAGCTATGTTTTTGGAACCGGTATTTCCACCGCTAAATCTAAATGGAGTTTTTATTTTTTGTAGATAGAATTTCTTGATGTAGCAATTTTTCGAAATATGTAGTTTTAGTCCAATATGTAGGTAATGTTCCAAACAAATCGTTAAATTAGTCAAAAACAGGATGCTCTTGTTCATTGGCCTGACATTCTCGACTCCGATCTACTGAATTTTAGTTTTTAGAATTTTATAAACGATTTTATTTGTGTGTTTCAAATATTAAATGAATAAGAAATGAAAATACGAATCGTGGAAGGTAGACATCATTTAAAAATCAAATCACAAATGTTTCAGAATATTCGTTTAGCCTTAAGCCTTTCCACCTCCATGGTATCCACATATGGATATTTCATAGGTGCATTTTTGATTCCATAATATCCATATATGAATATTCGATCAATTTGATTGTATGGGGCCAAGAAATTGGAATTTTATTTTTGGTACTACAGGCAACTACAACACATGTATGTACAGAGTGATCGAAACTCGATGACTCGGGTTTATTATGGGAAAACAGAAGGCAGAATTAAAATTTTAAATAAGGACTATTTCTAGTTGAATTTTTTTTTCAAATTTGGGAAAACGACGTCCGTGACGTCATCAGCATTTTTTTCCCAGAAACATACTTTTTTTCTGTATCAAAAAACTATATTATTCTAAACAACTTTTACAGAACATTTCTTTTCTCTCACTTTCTATTTTAAAACTACAAGTGTCCTACCTATACTTGTTAATTTCCTTATTTTGCATTTTTACTAAAAAAGTCATTCTTTATAAAGTTTTGCTTCTTTTGAAATTAGTCCTATTTAAAACTTCGAAATAATATACAGGGTAGCATAAAAATAGGTACCATTAGGTATACTACAACAAATTTGTTGTAGTGATTATCTCTATATTTTATTTCTTTTTGTAATAATAGTAGTATTATGTGTTTTTTATTAACGTTTAATCAATAATTAATAAAATGAATAATGTTTTAATTTCTAATAATTTTTCTTACCTGAAGAGAAAATAATGGTACTTATTTTTTTGCTACCCTGTATATTATTTCGAAGTTTTAAATATAACTACTGACTCTTCAAAAGAAGCAAAACTTTTTAAAGAATGACTTTTTTAGTAAAAATGCAAAATAAGGAAATTAACAAGTATAGGTAGGACACCTGTAGATTTAAAACAGAAAGTGAGAGAAAAAAATGTTCCTACAAAAGTTGTTTAGAATAATATAGAGTTTCTTGATATATAATAGAAGAAAAGTATGTTTCTGGGAAAAAATAGTGATGACGTCACGGACGTCGTTTTCCCAAATTTGAAAAAAAAAATTTCAACTAGAAATAGTCCTTATTTAAAATTTTAATCCCGCCTTCTGTTTTCCCATAATAAACCCGAGTCATCGAGTTTCGATCACACTATACATATACATATTATTTGATAACTATGTGGTTTTTAATAACTATCATTTGGAATTAATTCCATAAATATGAATTTTTCAAAATGTTTGAAAATGTTTTTCCTGATAATAAAAAGTGTCTGAAGATGAAGGGGTTAAAGAATTAGTCACTCTAGAGTAAAAAAATATATACATGTTTTTGGGAATTTTTTTCCAAGGAAATAATGAAACAAAACAAAATCGAAATTCTAAGAAGTTCTTTATTTTACCAGTAATGAACTACAAAATAGAATGTTTTCATAGACATAAAGAGCAAAACAGTGACAGGCTAGCATTGTTTCTCTAACGTATCTTTTGTGTAGAGGTCCACGGGCAGAAACACAGCGTTAACAATTAATGATCTAGATTCTAGAACAAAAACGGAATTTTTTAACGATTATTTATAAAACCAGTTAGAGAAGTACATAGGGTTTTTTTAGAAATTTTGATTTCTTATGAAATGATGCAGGTGATTTCTCTAAATAATATAATTTTGAATATATGTATAGTCAAATTTTTAAGTCGCGTAAAGAAGATTTATTCGAGTTCTATTTTCGCCCAGTCAATTCAAAAAAAGTAGTTTCAATATAAACGGGTTTAAACGGGTTAAACGGGTTTAGGTCATATATAATTATAGAATATTTATATTTATTTCTAGTCGGCGATGCCTGCACCATACAATTAATCTTTCTCATTGATGTTCTGCTCATGGGCTTCCTCTCTGAGCGCTTTTAAATGGGTGCGAGTCTCTTTTACAGTCTGAGATAGGGAACATTCCACATTCTCGATACAGTGCACACCCACCTCCATGCACATATTGTAGCTATTTTGGCCAATTTTCATTCCCATCGCGTAAATCATATATAGGATTGATGCAAGACCATCGTAATAGACACAAACAGCAATATTTGTTGCAATATTTAATATAATTTTACTGGAAATGGATTTTGGAGCCAATGTTCACATTGTTGAGTTGGAACTCTCGTTTCTGTTTTGTGTAAAGCCACCGATGCAACGAGTACAGAGATTATCATTGCTTAGTTCTTTATAAAATGGTTTTATTGTTTCATATAAAGTAGTGCACGTCACGATGCATATAAGAGGCGCGTTATCGGGCGACCAAAACAGAATGTAGACAATCCGATTTTGAAGCACTTAAATTTATGTCTCGGAAATGATATTTTGGGATATCATTTTTACAACCCCAAAGTACATTTTAAGCGGAATTTTTTTTTTTTAATTCTTTAAAAATTCTAGAGCGCTTTCACCTCTTAATTAATCCTTTCGTTACTGTTGACGCCTAGTGGCGTCCTCAATGTTCTATGTCCTGAATGCTAACGAAGTATTTCATTTGTTTTGCTTTTACCGTGCTGTTCACGCCAATCGTTACTATTGAATATTATTCATTTATTCGGCGGTGTAAATATTTAGCCGCACACGGGCATAACGTTATTTAACCCATTTAGCGCCAAAGGTTCATTTACAGGGTGTCCTTAAATTGCGTGGCCAAAATGATACTGAAGGTTACTCACGCAAAAATAAACCGATTTAACTAAACTTGCCTTAGTCCAAAAGTTGATAATAACGGAGCTACAGGGTGTCAAAGTTGAAAAAATAAATCCATTTTTTTTCAATATCTTTTGTCTGCTTCGACACAATTTCATGAAATTTTGTATATGGGGGTTTTTTAGGATGACAAACTCAAATTTATTGACGATTTAAGTCTAACTTCTAGAGAGCAGCACCAGCAATGATTGGAACCCTTTTAAACCAGTTCGACTTTTTTGTGCTACCCTATTTGTCATTTTTGACTATAAAACTCTTTTCTCCCACCTTTTCTGCTTAAGAAAGATATACCTTATTGAAGTCGCTAGGAGCAACCCTTTCCGAGAAAAACTCATTTAATTTAGAACAGCACTGTATATCACTCCTCCGGAAGAATAGTAACAAGTAACACATCTCAAAAATGGACGTCAAAAATGTATACCAACAGATAGCTAAAATGGTAACTCATTATCTTGGAATAGTTCCACATATTTAACTTGTCAATTGCGCCTAGAAATGGCAACCTATTGTTCTTCCAGATTATGCAAAGGTGCTACTATTCATAAATAATAACACTTCTATGACATTTTAAAGTGTTATGAGGATTTTTTGTCGAGAAAAGCCAATACATGAAGGATTATTTAGATTTATGCTAGTATTCCTGATAAAATTCCATGGAAAAAAAATAAAAAAAACCTCAAACTTCATTTGTCAAAATTGCGCTTTTTTGAATTGTGTCATTATTCTTTCAGATGAACGATATATTAATAAATTGTCGGTCAAAATTAGCGCATCATTTGAAAATTCATTAACCTTTGATAATTAATATTTTTCAAATCACTTATCGTATTAGAATGATTATTTTTTCAACAGTAGTTCTGTTATGGGTGAATTGCCTGTAGAGAGGAGATGTCCAAAAAATAAAATCAACAGATTGTACAGGACGTATAAATAGTGTCATATTTTTTCATCAAAGTTTGACGTCTCCTATGGACAATATGGCTGCAGCATATAAAACCTATACAATGGATTAACCTCGTGTCTCCTGAGTATTTTTTTTTTAATGATCAGTTTATTTTTGATCCTAAGGGACGGGAGATGAAATATCTAAGATATTGATTAATAAAATGCAAAGTATCTTAAAAAATTGAATATTTCTAGAAAGATTTAAAAGATATTCAATGTATCTGGTATTGCCCACAAAAGATATTAAGCTTTGATGAAAAGATATGACATTATTTATACGCCCTGTACAATATTTTGATTTTATTTTTTAAACATCTCCTCGCTACAAGCAATGTGCCCATCAGAGAACTATGATTGTCAAAAAATCATTGTTATACTATAAGTGGTTGGAATAAATATTCATTAACAAAGTTTAATGAATTTTTAAGTAGTACGCTAATTTTGATCGGCAACTTAATAGTTAGGTATAACTATTTTTCCTAAAAGTTTGAAAACAAACCTTTTTATTTTAGAACGCCTTATATGTTAATTTTTTTTTCTTATTCTAGTTATTTTGTGTTAATTGGACATTTTAACCACTTCCATATTAGTTAATTTTTTAATGTCATAGTGCTTAAGGAGCTAAAAAGATACCAACTTCGAAAGAGCTAAAAGGGTTCGCATATACCTTCACGAAAGTGACAAAAGTATTGATCACTTAATTTAAAGGTCCTTATATCAATATGCAGTTAAGATTATCAAGAGGGTAATTTCCATAGTTTGTAGTTGCTATTATTTTTTAATCATTAAGTTCGGGGAAATGTGTACATGATCCCTTACTTTGCTGTTTCTATTGATTATTTTTCTGCAATGTTTTAATAAAGTATAAAACAACTTTTTAAAAACTACGTTAAGTATATGTATACCTTTAAAATTAAAATAGATATAAGAAAACTAATTATTTTGCCAAAATATGTATGGTTAACGGTTTATCTACTAATTTGTAACACTCTATAGACATATATGGAAAGTAAAAGTAGATTGGAATGGTTCATTACCTCTCTCATTGTATTATACAGTAGAAATCGATTACAACGACACGAGTAATAATAAACAACTGATTATAATGAAACAAGATCTCCAGTTCCTTGAAATTCCTTATACACGATATCTACTGTATTCAATGTACCAGTTATAACGAAAATCGGTTACAACGAACAAAATGTTCGGTTCCTTGAAGTTCGATATAAACGATTTCTACTGTAGATAGTTGCAATTTCATGATGAAGTATTTTCTTTAAATCAGATTCAAGTTATTCAAAAGTCGCTTATAAAAAATATAGCCAATGTTAAAAATCGTGGCAAAATTGAACATAATACTTGTGTGAGTTTAGAATTTGAGAATTCAAAAAGCTTCAGTTCAACTATTTTTTACATGATGTATAGGTACATAGGCCGATTTTTATTAGGAAATCAACAATGTCGGGGTTTCAATTTAATTAAATAATTTTATATTTGTCTGTTGCACAATTAAAATTTTGCACTTTGAACTTGATTCAAATTTTACTACTGAATCAGTTTTAGCAGCATTAAAGCGTTTTGTATCCCGTAGGGGAAACCATTTAACATGTACTCAGAGTTCTTAAATTCTAATTTTATTGGAGTTGATGAAAAATTAAAAGAATTAAGTTGATTTTCGTAATGTAATGCCGATATTTTAACTTTAAATATGTATTAAAAATGAAAGTATTCATTGAGCATTTATTCCTCTCCACAATCTAATATCTGTTTATTTCGCAAAATATGATAGATAGCATTTAACGCCCTTAACTTTTTCCCCTTTTTTGATTGAACTTCCAATGTCTGAGTAGTTGATCTATACTTCACGTCAATTCCTAGTAACGGACTGCCGCAATTCCAAAAAATACCTAAACTCAAATATAAATAATGGTTAAGATAAAAAATAAAATATATAGGGTGAGAGAGATATAACTTTGGTAAAATTAACCAACGATTTAACCCATTAGTTTCTAGCGTTACATATGCTGTGTGCAAAAAGTCCGGCAACTCTAAATTATCTCGAAAAATACACGGACATGTTATACGAAATGTGTTCAGAATGTGAAGGTGAATTAAAAAATGTTATAAAACGTATGTCATTCCATAAGAAAAACTATAACCTCAATTCACTACCACTTTTTGCATTACCCTGTATATTTTTGAATATTACAGAATGGTAGAACTTTTAACTTTTATTAAAGGTATTTTTTAATAAATTGTGTACTTTTCGAGATAATTCGGGGTTACCGGACTTTTTGCACACGGTGAAGATATATGTAACACTTTTACTTATAATCTGGGCACTAATGGGTTAAAATATGATTTTAATGATAAAAGTTCGTTGTATAACAAAAGTCAAAAACCTGATCGTTTTGACAAAAAAAATTAAAAAATATTAAATTGGCATTCGATAAACTATAAGAATTTAAATTTTAACACGTTGACAGTCGATTATAAGCCTGTAGGTACTCACTCATAAAAACCGATGACTATTTTTTCTAATTCTTACTCAGGAACCTGCTTTGAGAGATTTTATAAACTTGATATGTTATTTTATTAAGTCTTTCGGGTAAAACATAAAAATTACCCTGACTCAATATATGTATTACCGGCTTCCGAAGTCTAATTCTGCAACTGCAGATCAATAATTCCAATAAAATCAAAAATCGAGTATATAAAAATATTATATATTTATAATGTCGCAACAAGTCGGCTTAATATGCATGTAGTTCTACAAGAGCCGAAAAAGCAGTGATGCACTAAATTATGTTATTATGCACACTTGACTTAACAGTAGCAATGTCGGCCTAGGATTGAAAACCAGCTTGACGTTGCGTCATCGGCAGTCAACGTGTTAAACAAATACTTATGTATAAAGACATATTTAACAAAGGTTAATTAGTTAGTGTTTAACGAAAAAACTAGAACTAAACATTTATACCATCATTAAATCATTTTAAATTTCAAAATCACGACATACCTTACCCAAAAAGGATACAACAATGTCGCAAAAATACTCAAACTTGACCGACTCAAAATCCTTTTTAACTGATATTTTTTTTGCATTCCCTTTTTTTGATTGATATAATAAGAAGTCTGTTAGTATTTAGTGGCGATTTAAAGAAGAGCCCTCCAAAATTCGAAAGCGGAGAGATGAATTTACAGTCTGTGATATCCAGAACGATTGTTTCTAGCTTGACAAATATTTATGCAAGTTTTCCAAAGATTTTTGGACCCGCACAGTGGGGTGAAAAATATTAAGAACATGGTCAGTAGAGGGAAAACGATCCTAAAACTAAAGAACACGTTTTAAATATTGTTAAAGAGGATTCTGCTCTAAATATTCGGAGTATTGTATGTCAAGTAGGAGTTTCCTATTGGACTGTGAATAGAATCCTATGAGATCAGTTCGTCTACACTTATCATGCACAAAGGGTACAGGCACTTTCAATTGCTGATTTAGCACCTATACAATGATCCGAATGACTTATTAGCCAAATCCAAAGAGACCTAAATTTCCTGTTTAGTATTTCATCAAGAGACGAAGCTTGTTTCGGAAGGAAAGGAATTTAACGTACTTAAACGTATTTTATCATCATTTTGTATTGTATTACATATGACATAGAAGCATGCTAGGACTTTATGAACGCAATCGAGAAAACTAATTAAAACATTAATTGTATAGGCTCAAATGGTGGACATTTTGAACATTTATGTAATGAAAACAACAATAATTGTAACCCTTATTGTGACGTTAATTTTGTAAACTATATTGTGGTGTAAGAAATAGGGGCCATTCATTTTAATTTTGATGATAACAATAATGTGTTTTGTCAAATATTAATATTGACGCTGTTTTTTTAATAAAACTACCTACTCCTGTTTAGAAACTACTGAAATGCATGAAATGAATTGGAAAGAGTAGGGCAAGTTCAGACTGATTTTCGAAAAGTTCGACTTTTAACATATTTATTTTAAAATACTTCTTCAAGTATTTAAAATATATTGATATCAACGCGTAGTAGAGTCAGTACTCAATAATTTATAATACCAAAAACATAAATTTTTGTTAGGAATTTTAATTTTTATAGAAAATTGTAAAAATGGCAACTATTGAGAATTTACCCCATATAAGGGATAAGTTCATAGTTCAACTATTTAAAGCGCATAGAAATATATCTTCCTATATTATGGAGCAAAACCGGAATTAGTCATAAACCATTTGCAAAATGCAATTTACCGCATTGAAATAAACTGTTTTGTATAAAAATTACTCATTTAAAAAAAAATAGTTTTTACTTGTGTAGAAAAGAAGATTATTTAAATACAAAAACCATATAAATCAGCTTAATGTTTATATAGGTAATAAATACATGTCGATCACTCACTTAGTTCTAACTTAATACAGGCTCCTCACCACTGCCTATTACAATTGCTTTTATATAAGAATAAACTCAGAACATTTACGATCTTGCCCCTTATTTATAAAAATTTGATATATTTTATTTTCAAAAAATACCTTAAAACCTAATCAAAAACTAATTAGAAAGGAACCCCTTTGACATGCACTTCTTCAAGGTTACATTTTAATCATTCTAATGACGGTAGAATGTTGTTAATTTTCAAGAAAATTTCAAATCTTCTAACCTATTTTCCGCGAAAATGGTTACACTTTTGACACATGTTGTAACGAAGTTTTTTTTTAAAATCATGTTCTGAATCGTTGATTAAACTTACAAAAGCTATTTCCCTAATAACTTGTATAAACGAACTTCACCAAGGAAACAAATGGCGATATCATTATGATGCCTTGAAAATCTATTATTTAGTGTTAATTAAAGAAAATATTCCATGCAGACCATTGCTAATGAAACAAATAGATCTATTTCAGCCAGAAAAGGACGGAGTTTCAAGAGTGGCAACTATTTGGATAAGTAAAGGTCTACTTAAATGATCTTTGAACCAAATATATCTGTACTTTTGAGTTTTGACTAANGGACAGTGCAAAAAGATCTTATGTAAAGAGCCGAAAAGGCATAAAAGAAAAAAAAGGGTCAACCGAGCGGTTCGACTACCTGCACGTTTTCGCCCGATGTAACCGTTGTAATTTTAGCGAGGAATACTACAGAAAGAGATCCGAAATAATTTTCACAGTTTTCCTAGAGTATTCTAGAGATATTTATCTAACTAATTAAGACAAAAAAAAATGGTCAAAAAATTTTTTCTATATGTATTTCCCCCCTTAAGACGTCGGTCGAATTTTTCTAAATTTCCTTTAGTCCTGAAAAATAATTTTGTTTTTTTTTCTTTTATTTCTGTTCTTCGATGCAAGATCCAGTGAAGACAGCTGGTGCTCAATCGATTGACTTGATTTGTGACCAAAAATTGCCAAATTTTGAATGCTGTGTGTACCGGTCGGTTGTCCTAATGAAATAACCAGAAGTTGTTTGCCCATAAGTGAGACCGAACTCTTCGTGTTCGTCGGATTTAGACTGTTTACTCTTCCCTCACCTGAAAGCCGTCTTTAAAGAACATTATTTTTCAAGAATAGAGGACATTTAGAGGAATTCGACTGATGCCTTAAAAGCGATTACAGAAAAAGAACTTTTGGGCTGCTTCCAACAATGGAAATATACAACGGTTAAATGTATAGAATCTGGAGGGCAGTACTTTGAAAAGGACAAACTTGATATTACTAATAAATAACTTCTGTTATATTAATAAGAGTTTTCCGGGTAATTGATTGTCAGACCTCGTAATGGTTTAAAAAACCTAAAGCCTTAAAAGTTTGGGGATAAAGAAATGAAGGATAGTCTCCCCTCCATCACCCTGAAGAAGTAGAAAGAAATATTAGGTCCCAAGTTATACACCTTTGTATGATAAGCCAACGGCCGAAAATTCATTAAATTTCTTCAAATAGAAGAAAAAAAATAGAAAATGTCATTGTTGCTATTAAATTTTAAAGAACTATATCTCCACAAGGGTATATTTTTAGACAAGGAAGTACATAGCAATAACTAAGACCGCGAACATTTGCAGCAAAAATTCTCGAACGCGTAAATTTATTATTTTTAATGGGAACATTTTTTGATAGTCATCTTTTGTTTTCACTCCTCCCCCTCATTTTTTTAGGGATGCCATTTAAAAAACTGAGGATGAAAATAATTTACGTCCGCACTGTATGAAATTGATTGCCACTGGCACATTTTGTATGTGACCACTCTTTACATACGATCCAATTTTTAGTGAAACCACTACTATATGGATCCCTGCAAACAAGACACATACAAATGAAAAATAAAATGCTTAAAATGTAATTAATTATGTAACCAACATCTTCGGGGCAACTAGTCCCGTTTAAATTGTGATAACTTGTCCCACTAAAAATTTTTCCATAAAAATCAACAAAAAAAATTAACATTGAAACCAGCAATCAAAATATGCTTATACAGGATGTTGCTATTTAGTTAACTAATTTGCTAACCACAAATTCCTTGAGTGAAAATAAATACTCTTTCTTTATGCAACTTTTTCTCTTGGCGCTTTGTACTGGGTGTACAGGGTTTTGAATTTGGTAAAAAAAACATTACTTTTGTTAATAACTCCTATATTTCTTATATATTTTGTTGAAATTTTGCAATAGTCCACAGTTCGATTAAGTGCACTTTTCCTATAATTTGAGTAAAAAAATTTGGAGAAACAATGAGGAAAATTGAGGATCATGTGCTCGTTTCTTCCTCCAACTTTTTTGCGCTCCCTTTTATCTTAATTTTTTTGTTCTTGTATATTTTTTATTTATCACTTATTGTTAGTTTATAAGATATTCCAGCTTATTGTCTCCCAATGCCGTTACCCACTTGTATTCAAATATCATATTGGCATATTGTACACTTATTGTGAATGTCAAATTATTAGTGTACTGTAATGTACTAAATTGAAATAAAAATTATTTCTTTTTTTGTTCAATATACCAATATGACATTTCCTTACAAATTAGCAGTGCATTGGGAGGCAATAAACTGGAATATCTTTTAAACAAAGCGATAAATCAAAATTTGACAAAAAACGAAGAAATCAAGATAAAGAAACAGCTAATTTAAAAAACTAAATCAAGTCACAATGCGCAAAAGAAGTTGGGGGGAAAAACTTGTACATGGCTCCACTTTCTCCACTTTTCCAAATTTCTTTAACCAAATTATAACAGAACTGCACTTAAGCGAACCGTAGACTACTGCAAAATTTCAACAAAATATGTTAAGAAATATCGGACTTATTAACCATCTGCCGGGCGTGCTTGTATCAAAATGATACAAGCGTATTATTTTAAGTGCTATTTTCAAATACGATAGTATTGCGCCCAGCAGAAGGTTAACAAAAGTAGTATTTTTTTTATTTTTTTTACCAACTTCAGCGCCCTGTACGCTGAGTACAAAATGCCAAGTGAAAAAGTAGCATAATGGATGTCTACCTATTTTCACGCAAGGAATCTGTAGTTAGCGGATTGGCCTACTAATTTACAACACCCTGTATATGTAGTTTACAATATTGAAGATATAAGAAATTGTAGATCTTACTTTTCATTAAAATAAATACGTAAAACTAAAAATGTTTTTGGATATTAAATTGCACTTCTGTTACTTTAAATTACGTTATCAGTCATTACTTAATTACTTATCAGAAGAGGTTATCAAAACTGTTTAGACGAACAATAAATACTATTAGCGTTAGTATTCGACTACAGAGCGCACAACAATAAATATACACATGAGCACAAGTAAACTGCAATATGACAACTTGCCCTTATCAAAACTAGCCTCGGTTTCCCCTAATTACTAAACTGTATTTTTATCAATAATACCTTCATGTTTTCATAACTTTCCTTCATGCTTGCAACATAACCAGCTGGAGCATATAAATAGTTTGATGTTGTCGTTAGAATGTAAAACAACTTATCAGCTTACTCAAAACTCTCCATTTTTTCTTATCGTTATGCAATACAAGTAGTTTAAAAAGCCATTCAATAAAAATAACAACAGTAACAAAAAAAATGTGCATGTCACAGAATAAAAAAGATTTTTATGGCTGCTTCTGAAATAAGTTAATTTTGTGAACAGATTCAATGAACAGAACAGAACAAACTTTCAAGCGAGAACCAATAATTTCTCATTGAATTATTGACAAATTTAGATCATGCATAAGATCATTTAAGTCAGCTTATATTATAAACTGATGTTCTTTTATGTTGAAGTAAAATAAATTCTATATAAGACCCGGATTTGGTGTCAAATTCACCAGAAGACTTTTAAAAAAGGGTGCATAACTGATTCGAGATTTGGATATATTACATGCTGTCTGTTTTTTGTTCCAGATGCATGTTAAACAGAAATAACAACCTGTTATATAACCTTTAAATTCTCCCAAATCATTAACATTGCAATAGGCGATGACCGCTTAACCAACTATGTAGAGTACGTACATATCCATACAATTCACGTGTGGTGTCCAAGCCCTACATATTTTGGTCGCCAATTTTGCATTTCAAATACAATTCATACGATGTTTTCTCCCAGACAGTCATTATTTTTCTTTAAGAAGGTGTAAGTTCAGAAATAAATTCAGCATATACATGGTGATCAATTTGAAAATGTATCATATTTCCATATATTATTACAAGTTCAAAACAATTCTTATATGAAAGTTATATTAGATTGAGATGGTTAACATTTTATTTATTTTTATATGTATAGTTCTTACCTAGGTAACATTAAAAAAAGACAGCAGAGGAATTTTCAACAGCTTTTTGAGCAAGCAATTCATATAATTTAAAACACTGCAATAGATAAAGCCGGGTATAGGGCAAACTACACGAAAGTTAAAGTAGACCAATTATTCCTAAAACTTAAGATAGTAACATACAGTATTCCATTTAAAAATCCAAAAAGATGCAGTTTAAAGTTTGCTAAATTAACGTGTCTGTAGAAAACACCCTGTAAAATATAATTATATCGGCTACCCTTGGGACACTTAACCAAGTATTTATTTTTATGGGGCTAATGTTTTATTACAATTACTGTTGATTTAAGAGTATAGCCGGTTACAAGATCCTGTTTACATATTTTTTATTTTAAGAATTTTTTAAATAAATTGGCGTTATAATTTAGTAACTAACTTTGACGTCATACAGAGAATTTTTCTGGAAATCCAAATGTCTGAAAATAAACAGAGGGTCCCTTAAAAAAAATTGTGAACTTCACTTTAAACAATTGTTGTACAAAAATTTCTTTAATGTTATAACAATTAAAACGAATTTGGTACTTTCTTGCAGTAACGTATACAGGGTGCTATAAATTCCGGTTTATAATGATCTCTCAAATGGAATGAGATACGAAGTTAGTTAACACGAAGGAAAGTTATGCATTTTAGTGCTTAACAGAACGCTGCAATAAAGTTTTAAAAATTCCAACTATTTCCGAAGATGTTCAAACATTCATTATTCCAAACTACATATCACTGACTTCAGAGAAAAATGACATAAGTCACATAAATTTCCTATTGACTTATGTTTCCGCAGTCAGTGATATGTCTTTTTATAAAGTTATCATTTTGTTGAATCTGACCCAACAGCCAATAATAAAAAAGAAGTTATTATTCGTTTCTTATCACCTGGATGCAATGTTTGAATTAATTTCATTTTGTAAGCTTCTTCTTTTCAAATTTTGTTTAGATTTGATTTAATTAAATTAGGGAAAATTGTACTAAAAATTGGCGTTCGGGGTATATAAATTTTGACGACTTATATAAGTACTTAATGCTTAATCTGCCTCAGAATCAGCCCTACTGCGAACTGACCTATTATCTCAAAACCATAAAGCTCAGGAAAAAACTCAATAGTGTCTGTCAAATGTCAAAAAGTTAAAGTGCAAAAACCCATTATTTATCCTCCAATTGTCGATACTCGATTAATTTTCGTTTATATGAATAAAGTACGAAAAACACAAAATCTCTGAGAAGGGAACTTCTTATCTGACCTGAAGACCTGCTTGAAGTCAGCAATTAAAAATAAATTAATAATTTGGATTAAATGGACAAAAAGCATGTTAATCAATGTAACCACAACTAATTTACATTGTCTCTGTCCTTTTTCCTAATATGAAAAGCGACAGGCTGAACTCTAAAAATAAATATTTAGTGTTTTCTTTGGAATAATTTGACTTATTTTAATCCATAATTTCATTTTTAGAAAAATTTGATAATTACACAGATTATTTTTCAGAGAAATCGAGTAATGAGGTCCAGGAAACGGGTGGCGTGCATTTTACTATTACTTGCTGTAGTTTTCGCTGGATGCTGGTTGCCATATCACATTACAAATTTACTAGAAAATCTAAGTGGTCACGAGCAATCTGACACACTAAACGTGTATCTGTTATTGTTGGGACACGCGAATTCGGCTTTAAATCCAATTATATATTGCGCCTTATCCAGGAATTTTAGAAACTCTATTAAGAATTTATTCAAATGGAAAATCAGGTGCCGAAAGAAGAAGAATTATCCACTGAATAACGTACGTATTTTATTTAAATAAATCATATACACTACGGACTTTAAACTGAATATATTGTAATAATAAGTCATTTTCATTATGAAAAAGAATTAGTTGTATTCAATAGCTTTAATTCAACTAAGAATATTTTAAATAATTGTCACATTTAAAATAAACAAAGTTTAAATCTAGTTTGTTCTGCATGTTCCATTTTCAATGATTATGCAGGATATCGGAAACTTAATTGATACTGAAGCTACATAATATAAAATTCTATAATGGAGAGCCACATTTTGAAGATGTAATGGATTGAACAATTCCATAGAATACAGTTAACTTTCTTTTCTCGGATAAAACATTTTTATAAGTTTTTATCTAACAAACCCTCATTTAATGAGTTCATATTCTCTTTTATTAATATTTTGTGAAACATTGGATGTATATTATAAGATTAATCCTGCTCTTATCACATTTATTCAAGACAATATTAGGTTATTAAATATGCATTAATTGCCCAAATGAGGGAATTTGTTTTCAGAATGTTAAGAACTAAATGTTGACCTATTAGATCTGTAAAGTTAAAAATATACAGTGTCACAAATGTCATGATTCATCATTGCTATCTCTGGTAATAGCTATATAGTCGATTAAATTATAGAAAGCGTATAAATTTTTTGTGACTTAATCAAGATTCAAAAACAGTATTGCCATTTTTTGAATTTTTTTGCTATAGGGAGAAAAATTGAGGTTTCGGAAAACATAATGGGGCTCGTGCTCGGCCAGTTCAGCTTAGTACGCTAAGGAGGGAATGACGCGGCGAAATTAATATACAGGGTGTTTAAAAAAAGGGTTCAGGAATGAAGGGTGTGCTTCCTTGGCTTATTCTAAAAAAAAATTTCTATTAACATGGGTCCGTAAACGCACCCTTTTTCGAGATACAGGGTGTTAAAATTTAAGNATTCATGCAAAATTGTAATGACACATCAAACCTATATCTCTGCCATTGGTAAATGTTTGAAGCTGGTAATTTGTTGGATTAAACCTACCAATATGCTAAACTCCTATACCAAATTTGGTTAAAAAATCTTAAACCGCTTGGAAGTTAAAAAATAAAGAAATGCCTTTTTTCTTAAATTTTAACACCCTGTATCTCGAAAAGGGTGCGTTTGCGGACTCATGTTAATAGGATTTTTTTTAGAATAAGCCAAGGAAGCATACACTTCATTCCTGAACCCTTTTTTTTAAACACCCTGTATATTTAGACGTAATTTTTACATTTTTCAACTTGCGATTTCTCTATTAATAATAGTCGGATTGACTTGATTTTTGCGTAGAAACATTCAAAAATTATTAGTGCTACTAACGAGTCAAGTTGCACCGTAAAGTTTTAAAATATGCAGAGTGGCCCACTAAGAAGTTCTCGGAGGATAGCTCAATATCTAAAGGTAAATCGTAGAGAAAAAGTGTAAAGACAAAATTTATTTTATTTTTCCAACTTTGTAACATAAAGACATTTTTATTTATACAGAGTACACCAAAAAACTTGTACAATATAATTTTTTTTGTAAATAGGAAGGGACAAAATTTAGGGAATTTAGAACTAAAAAGTCGATTTATGCAAAAAAATGGTTTTGCTTTTATGGTTGTTTTCTTATCATTACATTTATAAAAAAATTATCGAAATATGTTTGGCCCTTTTTACTAATGTAGGGAAGAAGAGGTTTCAAATGACGGAGCAAAAACTACCCTCAAATTTTAGCTAATTTTTTATTTTTTGACGATAACTTTTGATCCAAAAAGTGATATTGTTTCCAGGCTTTGACAGATCGATAGGAAATTGAAAGACGAACATTTTGCAGTTTTTCCATTGTTCTAACTCATTTGGATCAAAAGTTATCGCCGAAAAACGAAAAATTCGCTAATTTCTGGGGGTAGTTTTTGCCCCTTAAACCTTGACGGGGGCATCTAAAAAAAATACGTGTCCATTATTATGGTCTAAAGTACTTGTATGCAAAATGTTATCAAAAGCGGTGGGCCACACCTCGGCCCCTTCCGTTATTTGTGGGCAACTCTGTACATTTTGAAACTTTACTATGAAACTTGACTCGTCAGTGTAGCGCTAATAATTTTTGAATGTTTCTACGCAAAAATTAAGTCAATCCGACTATTATTAAGAGAGAAATCGCAAGTTGAAAAATGTTAAATTAAGTCTAAATGCTCCTATTAATTTCGCCACATCATTTCCTCCATAGCGTAACTAGGCTGAACTGGCCGAACGCGAGTCGCGTTATGCTTTCCGAACCCCCAATTAATAAAATTACTAAATTTAAATTTGATGATAAATCTAAAACAAACGATTTTTCAGAAAAATATTAGATACAGCTCTTGATATAGTTGATTTAGTTCTTGAAATAATTATAATTGTTTAGGTTTAATTGAACCCCGTTATGCAATAAGGAACCAGCCAACATTACATTTGAAGGCTACACGAAAAAAAGAGGTTAAGTCAAAATTTTTAGTTTTAAGTTATCGGTGTTTTAAGGTTTTTATCTTGAATATTTTTTTCTAAAATAAAAATTAAAATAATACATACAGTATGTCTCATTTAAGATGAAGACATTTCCATATTTTAGCTATTTGAAGGAATACAGATTTGAATTTTTGCACATTCATAAAAGCTACTGGGCTACATTTTTTAAGATAATCAATTGAAATCTAAACTGTAAACTCAAATCTGTATTCCTTCAAATAGCGAAAATATAGAGGTGTCTTCATCTTAAATGAGACACACTGTATAAAATAAAAAATTATTTTTCTTATACATTTTATAACTATTGAATTTTCGAAAATAACAGAAGTGAAGAAAATAATAATTCTGAGGTCTACAACAACAACAAATAACAGGCAAGGACTTAGCCTGTTATTTTCGTGTATGTGTATTTTAAATTAATTCATTTTACGGAACCTAGCATGTTTTTCGCCTGAATACATATGTGGCTCGACAAATACCTAGATTTGCCTCTAAATGCCGTTGCTTTCTCAATTTGATCAAAAACTGACTCAGCCCTTTTTTCCCATGTAGCCTTCATTTGTTAATGGAATATAATTCTATTAATGGTATAATGGTATTTGGTTAACTTCTCAAGACGGATCTATTGCTCACAATTTAGAGCAATAGACACGAATCTCTAGTTCTTTATTGCAAATCATTAAATATACAAAATTCAGAACGTCTGGTATAGTTATGTCATATTTTGAATAAATGTCGGTTGGTTCTTTACTACATAACAGGATCCAATTACACTTACATATTTGTTGTAATACGGACCTGGATAATTTTCGTTATATTTTGAAATTTGTTTAACCACTTTTTAAATAGATACAAATCTTTTTTTAATTTATATTTTTTAATATTTTTTTTGATTCACTAATACCTACTTAACGTAAGAAATGATAATATGTATACAGGGTGTTATCGAAATGTCTGCAAATATTTGAACTGGTAAAAGTTGATCATATGAGGACGCATTTCCCAAGTTTAAAAAAAAATTGAAAAAATAATTTTATTAAAAATTTCTTTTTTGCCCTTGTTTCGGCGGTCATGAACCAGTTGGTATTATCACGTATTTGTTTGACATCATATATTTGTGCAACGTTGCCACGTTAACAAAAAATTTCAAAATATTTACTACACTTTAATGCAAGATTCAAAGCAAACTGAAGGGTTTGCTCGAAGAACGAGCTATCTGCATTTTTAATAATTTTTGGAAAATCAAAAAAAAAACGCTTCAGAAATTCCTACTGGAAAAAATCAAAGAGAAAGTAATACTACAATAACCGTGACCAACAACATCTCTGTTTTACATGTTTTTTATATAACTTATACCAGAGTCCATGGTGTATTGAAGATTGTAGATAGCTCATTTTTCCAACCAAAATTTTCTATTTTAATTTTTATTTCATATATATTAAAGTAGTTACAATTTTCTTTTTAAATAATTTGAATTAAAGTTTTTGAAAATTGGTTGTTAAAAATGTTAATGAGGCAAAGAAACCCGTTTCAATCCAATCAAAACTAGATAACAAAACTATATATAATATAACTATTAAATAAGTGTTTAATCATTCATATCGTAATCCTCATCACATGTGACTACGTTCACTGGGCCTTGGGAGATGAGTGAATAATATTCTTGGTGGCACTGAGGGACATATTTTCTGACTAATGACATTACGTCATTATATTTTGCAGATGGAATGGGGAGAGGCGTTGTGTATGCATTTTGTAGAGTAGCCAGTATTCCGGAAGATGGATTTTTTCTTGGTGATTTTGAAGTTATTATAAGTTGATAGATCCTAGTGATTGGTAAGTAAATAGCTCATTATTCCACCCAAAGTATGTGGTGTATGATCGAGCTATATGACCTAAGGAACGAGTTTTGGCATAAGAAACTATTGTAGTGACCCTGGCTTATTACTATTGAAGCAGCATATTTTTGTGATCCCAAAACCGGCAAAAACTGATTTTTGAAAAGAAATGCAGATAGCTCGTTTTTCAAACAAACCCTTCAATTGCAAATCAAAATTGGCCCAGAAACAGGAATTTTGAGAAATCGATTTCAATACTCGATCAACTATTTTTCAAATTTTATTTTAAATTTGAATTCACAAAACGAGTTCAAATCGATTTCATCACACAACATAAACAATATTTGTCACAGGAACTATTCAAAATGTTATTTCCAATATAAATATGAACTTTTCTCAACAGTCAGTTTGACATCTATCATAAGTTTGCCATGAAAAACTACCGTTGTTTCTTAAATGGTTCACTACAGATAGAAGCATACGTTTGTTTGGTACGGTGACTCTTGAAAACATTCTTCAAAAAGGAAATGATTTTTGTGAGTATTTTCACGAATCAAAACATATAACGGTTATCAGTTAAATCCTCGTTTGAAAAGTCTGCCATTTTAATTATTTTCACTGCAAAACAACGAATAACGTCGAGTGTCATCCTTCGGGAACAATTTCATATTAACCAGAACCGTTCGGGATTAATGATGTATTGACAGGGAACATAACCCTAAAATTAGATATAAATAAACAAAAATTTCTCAACAAATAAGGTAAATAATACAACCTCTGTTCAGAAATGATTGTCCATGTAAACGTAAATTCTTATAGCAAAGGCGACAATCATTTCTGAACAGAGGTAGTAATGACAATGGGGAATTAAGGAACAGTGCTTTTTTAAAAATACGTGGTGTCTCCATTTATTAGTCGATTTTTATAAGCGAGAATCACTGTTCTTTAATTTCCCATTGTACGGCAATTAATTGGTACCAATGTTAACTGATCGGTCTGGCCATTTTTATGCTATGGATTTTGATTGGACTTTTTGCATTGAACGATATCGCAACAACACGAAATAAAAATATATTTCACGGTCAATATTAATTGAAGTGATCTAAGTCAGTGATGATGTAGGTATCATGATTTTACAGACATTTTCAAACGGTGGCTACCTACGGTCTTATTAAAGCGATTTTTGTGAAATAAAAATGTTCGCATAATCAGGAAGTTACCGAGATTTACGAATTTAAATATTCTCAGACACTTCGATAACCCCCTGTATATTACTATTTTTTAACACGTTAACTGCTATCACACTAAAACTTTTTATGGGTCTGGCAATTTTTTTTTCTTTAGGATCGAAAATGTCGTTCGAATTAACAGAGTATTACTAAAAATCCAAAATTCTTAGTATTTTTCAAAATTTTGATGTTTTAATTTGATGATTTGAGAAATGTATTTAAAATTTCCTGAATATACATATGGGTCTAGCAAGTCATGAAGAAGAAATTTATTCTACATAAGTAAACAGTAGATGAGGTTTGATTTTGACTACACAGCACATAAAGTCCACGCACTCCATAAGACGCATACGGTGTAACTCTGAACCTATGTGAGACATTTCTCTGATTACCCTAGTGGCACTCATGGCAGTTAATGTGTTAATGGAGACTGAAATCGTTTGTTATATTCGTATTTCTCTAGTACTTTCTATAATTTTAAAGAGATCATTAAAAACACTAACATTAATCCAGTTTATTGTTTCCTATATTTTCTCGTAATTCAGAAGTGGACCCATTCATAAGTTTCTATGTTACTCATCACAAAGTATTAAAATGGTTAAACAGCGCCTTCAAAATATATCGAAAATTATCTAACAATAAGTCCGTATTTACAAAACAATTAATCGATTATCTTGTAAACTAAAGCAATTAAAAAATTTAGAAAACCACATATACGTCGAGAGCTGAAAAAACTAAAGCTTTTTTGTTTTACATTTTTTTGGTATTTCGTACATTTTGACTAATTTAACTGACCCTGTAACTTTCTGGTCAGGACGTAACAATAGTAGCCCATACTGTTTGCCCACCATAACATTTGGGCATCCTGTATATAACTATAAATTACGAACATTAATTAGAGGGTTTAGATTTATCGATATGGAGAAAGGTCCTTCGTAACTGTTATGGTCATTTTAGTATAACAAAAAAGCCATAAACCCAAGTTTCTACATTTAATAGTAATACAGCCGATTGTGAGCAATCGAAATAGTTAAATTCAACCTACATTAATAATCCATATCAATGCGCTAATAAAGTAAAAAAAGACGTCTACTCTTCTTTGTTTCTAACCTGACATAGATAATAATCTTCGCATATGGAAAGTAAGCTTTACATATAACTGTTATGATAAAGCGTCAACATTTCAATGTCAGAGATTTTAAAAAATTAAAGAAAAAAGAGTTGTTATAAAGTGATAATAAATGATTGTATCAATCATACAGGAAAAAAAATATAAGCAATTTGTGCTAAAACTGAACTTCCACCAAAGTCAAGGTTTGTCGAAGATAACCGAAGCTTTCAAGCGTTATGACATTTTCCTTTATTGATAAAATCACGTATCCCTTTAATAAATGTTCCGTCTATATAGAATGACACGTTTAGGTTTGATGATGTGTGTTATATTTGGCTTGTCAGTGGAAAGAGGAAGGTGAATACAATTCACCTAATTTTCCAACAAAATAGACAATTTCATTACGCATGAGTAAATTATCATTCTGCATAAGTGCTTAAATGTTCGGAAAAAGAGTTTGTCTATTTTATTAGGACAATTTCATCTATAAATATGATTAAAACTAACTCCTATTTATAATTTTAGTGGGCTGCTGATAGTTCGGGTTCCGGATTTCAAATACCCATAAGTCATAAAGCATTGCCGTTGTTGAATCATCCTTGCGAATTTGGAGTTAGCAGAAGACAATCCTCACAGAAGACAAGATCATGTGCAGTTTAAAAATTAATTGAAAAATTCAAATATAAGAGTTTCTACCTATTTAAATGTATTAACAATGTTTAAATTGAAGAGACTAAATGTATATGTATATTTATGTGTATAGTGTTGGTCTGTTTCCTCGGTAAGCTTTAATGCATCATACAATTCATATAAATTAAAATTTTTACATGTAATAGCTATTTCTTACGTGTAGAATTTCTTGTACGTACAAAATCAGGATATATTTCTCAATATTCCATTAAATTAGTAACCACTGTTCTATTCAAATGAAATGCTTTACCTCACAATTGTACTAATTACAAATTGTTATTAAATAATTATTTATTTAAATAATAAACCTAATAAATTTTACCTTTAACAAAATATGATTCTATCAATTAAGTACGGAGCAAAACTTATTACATCTTATCAATAACATCGAAATTTATGTTTTCAAATAGTAAAAAAGTTTTCAAACCAAAAAGAGAAAAAAAAAACAACTATATGTCCAATTTGTATTGTTTTTATTTAATTGTTATAAGTGTTCTTGACAAAATAGACAAAAGTATTTTAATTACTTTTTTTGACCCTATTATCTAGCATCAATCATATTTTATGTGCTGTGTATAATTTTATTATTGTGGTTCACTTGTAATAGTATTAAACATTTTTAATTGTAATTTAAATAAACCTATTTTACATTGTTTTGTAATAAAGGTATATAAATGTTTTTAATAAACGTTCACACAAAAAAAAACAATTTATATTAGTTGACTGTTTTTTTTAATGAACAAAATCAGTTTACTATTACAAGGTATTTCGTAATTTGACCCAAAAACTTACGCCCAGATATTTTAGGAAGTTTACACTGACATCGTAAAATATTGAATTAAATAATTTAATTGTACATGGACCTGTAGCAATTTGAATTTGTTTTCTGCTTAATTTTTCTCTTTGCAGCACATCTTATCTTAGCTTATCCTATTTGTATAAAAATCAATGGTAAAGTAAGACATGATTTAGGGAAATTTAAAAAAATTAAAGCAAAGAAAATGTTCACAAAATGGTTAAAACACTTGCGCAAATAAATTAATTCGATATTTTATGGTATCGAAAATCTCGTAAGTATCGTGTGTATGCTAAGATGCAATCAGATACCAGTTAAGTTAAGGAATCAAATAATTACAATCAAAAAGAATTCGCGTATCGTTTATAATATTTATGAACTATAGGTAAATAAATTAAAAAGAAATATATGAAAAAAATTACTTCATTTAAAAGTAAAAAAAATATATATTAAGAATTTTTTTCATCAGAATAAAATAACGCTCGTGTCATAAAGCCTTCTGTATAATTTTTATTTGTTTCAGCTTACGGTTCATAAATAATGACAGACAAAACTTGCAGCGATTTGAAATCAAATTATATCGATTAACTCAAGCATGCCTGCAACATAGTGGCGAATGTTAACAGTATAGGAAACACAAGGTTCAAAGTTTCAGTTTACAACTACATAAATTGTCTCATTCAGTTTATTCCAAAGAAATGAATTAAAAACAAGTTGTGTCGCATTCCAACACGCATTATAGTATTTCATTATAAAACTCATTTTCTACGACCTGTATTAGACCGTTTAGTAAATATTTAGATGGGACTCTTTGAATTACCGATGGAGTTGGAAATGTTCCTTTGACTTCTCATGATCTTATCTAGCAAAAAGTTATGGGAAAAGCGGCTTAATTAAATTTATCAAGGAAGTATCTATAACTTTTTTTTAACACTCGCTCATTTATCAGAAAAAATTGACAAATTTAATTTAGTTCGAACAACGAGTCATAACCGGTGCGTCATACCTTATACGCCACCAATTTCATATCATGGTATAATAATTCTAAGGTAGGATTTCCTTCCCTTTACTGCGCATGTGGGAGGAGTTTATGACGTCATCCGTGAGTAAATAAAATTTTTTTTTCTATTTGTCAAATTTGACATGAGCTTTAGTTTGGATGTCTTTGAACGTTTTTCAGCTAAAATTAAATAAAAATTCAATTTTTTAAAATCTTTCCGTGAAGAGAAATTTATCCACTTTAATTTCAAAACTGAATCATTACGGGGGAAGAAAAAAAGGCCGTATTTTTATCAAAATGTTTGCTTTGATTGTCCGAATTACACCCAAACACTGCACATCTCATTTTTGTTTTATAATTTAACACTAAAAACATAGAAAACACAATTAACACACTTAAACACAGAGAAAAAATTGAATTTTTATTTAATTTTAGCTGAAAAACGTTCAAAGACATTCAAACTAAAGCTCATGTCAAATTTGACAAATAAAAAAAAAAATTATTTACTCACGGATGACGTCATTGCGCAAAATGAGACGTATAGTTCATACGGTGAAACTTTGCAATTACGTCATCAATCGGTAAATGTCTAACTGACGTACATAGTTGCCAAATCAATTGTGAAATCCTAAAGATTTCCAAAAAAAAAAATTGAACGTCAAAAATGAAGAGAAATCCCAGGTTAAATTCAATTAGTACAAAAAATTTGGCAACCATGTTAGTTTAACAGAACTACCAACTTTCCGACGTTAAAAAACTGTCAAATTAACTCATATGTTAAAAAGAGATGAAATTACCTTTTGTGGTTTGTAAGGTTACCATGATTGACATTACTAATCATATTTTGATGACGTAATTGCAAAGTTTCGCCGTATGAACTATATTTTGGTTTAGCAATGTCTTACCTTAGAATTATTATACCATGATTTCATATGAATCAAATTGAAAATACGGGTGGAAAAAAGTTGTAAATTTTGGTCGTGGTTATTGTTTCACCTCAGGAAATTAAAATTGAAAATTTAGTTCACTATCTTAGGTCATCTGGACGTTACGGTTTCTCGGTCGAAAATTTGAATAATTTTCTTTTTTCTGAACCTTTTAAAAAAACACCGAAAAAATAAAATATACTAGAATGGCAGCAATTACGGAAAATCTTCACAATGACGTGCAACTGTCACTATTGATCATTTATTGATTACATTTACTACATCTTTTTATAGTGTTGTCTCTTTTTCGTAAGTAGACTTTTACAATAACGTATTACATAACTTAGAAGACATTACTTTTTGTCTCTTTATTTGACACGTATAAAATAATAAAAGGGTGTCATAGAGCACATTTTGACTACAACTGGAAAGCAATGACGCACGGTACCGGTTAAGATTCGCCGTTTGAACTATATACATTGTATATTAGGGTGGAGCATGAATAAGCACAAAATAATTAATTTTGGAAAACAAATATGCTTCAGTAGAGAAAAGGTGTATTTGAAGATTTGAAGATTCTTAATAATCTAAAAAATCTGGGTTGCCTATGATGGTTTCTTTGGCTTCCGAAATTATTTTAACTGAAATGGTAAGGAAATGTAATAAAATATTGTCACGATAAGGACGCTAGTCCTTTGAGGGCGTTTAACCCACAATCTTACGTTACCTTCACCTAGCCGGGTACGGACCCGAATAATAACAAACGTGTGCAGCAGCCTAAACTAGGTCATCAACCGAAATAGAACATTCCGTATAAAAAGGTATTCGTCCACAAGGAGGACAGTCAGTCTAGGAGTACCATCCTCATTAGGCGGTACTCACCCCCCGGTATAAGTACGTTACGAGTGACGCTGCACGGCGGCCTCACTCGGTCCGACCAGCTGTGGTCCGACCATACGTGTTGTTGTTATTGTTTAAAGCATTGTGTATACTAGTTGTATTTGTTGTACTTGTAGAAAATAATAAACACCTTATTATATACTAATCACCGACCTGGTGTTCATCTACTACGCAAAGATCCCGGCGGTCACTAAACTTGAAAAGTGACAGTCACGACCCTTATCGTGACAATATATAGGGTGTCTTATAAATCAAAGTCATCCCTGGGAGGGTGGATAGGTCATCTCAAAATGAGTTGATTTAACGTAACTTGTCTTAGTCCAAAAGTTGACACTAATTGAAGTACAGGGAAATAAAGTTGAAAAATAAATCACAGTTTTTTAAAAACTTTCGATTTCTTTCAGCTAATTTTACGAAATTTCGTATCCAGCGGTTTTTTGAAATGAAAAACTCAAATCTATCAATGATTTCATTGCATCTTGTAGAGGGCGCTACAAGGGACCAATAGAGGGGGAGCTTTTAAACCGTTACAACTTGTTTGTGCCACTGTGTACGTTATTTTCGGCTGGAAAAATTTTTTTCCCTAACTTTTCTTGTTAAAAAAGTTATACCTTATTGACGTCGTTAGAAACAACTGTTTTCGAGAAAAAAGCATCTAAAACTGATGAAGCATACAAATTAATAAACATATTTTTAACTTTTTAAGTCAATTTCGACAGCTAAAGAATTAATTTTTCAGAGCTCAACTTTTTTCCAATTATTTAGGACTATAATACACACATATTAAGAATATAGGGTATTCAAGTTTCAATTTCAAAAATTCACTCCACCCTAATATACACATTTATAAGTCAATGAGAACTAGAACGGACCATAAGTTTATTAAAAACAAAAACCAAAAATTAAACTAATCAAAATAAAATATAGCAGTACTAAGTAGATCATTGTATAACTCTTAGGTTGGTTTATAATGGCTCTTAACTTATTCCATAACCTGTATTCCGTAGGATGCATTATTATGTAAATTTTATGGTTCCCGTTTATACTGAAGTTAAAGATTACGACACGCTTGCTCAATAATGTCAAAATTTGTCTTGATCCAATAATATTAAATCCAAAAAAAAACACGAAAATTATAAAAACTTTTAAACAATACCAACACGAGATTAACGAAATAACAATAACGCCACAAAATCTGGAATGACTATGACATCATATAGTTTTCCTCACATGCTATTGGCCATCTTTAGTTCCTATCCTATAAAAGTTGAAACTTAACGAACTTTATGAAACGAGAATAATGCCCGTAGAAATTCACTAATCTATATAAATACTTACGCTGTTTTCTTATACTTCAACTCTACGCTTACGGAATAAAGTTACGCTTAAAGTTATTATAAACCGGCCTTTAGTTGTTCTAAGCTACATAAAGTTCATTAGCTTCATTGTAGGTATTGAAGAATAGCTATTTTATGGTTAAAACTTCTGATAATACTAGTATAGAGCACCTTGAGCTATGGAACACACAAAATTAAATAAAAATAAATATATTTATTAATAATGATTATTAAAAATTTGTCGCCGATTTTGAAACTTTTAACTAACAGTAATTACTGACATTAATGGCTGAATCCATCAATAACAAATAATTAGAATTATTAACGATCTTCAATATGGCACAAAAAATTTTATTACAACTCATACCAGTGGTAAAATGTGATTGACAAATACAACAAAAATTACTATTTGTGAGTGTCAATATAATAGTCATAATTGTTTTTTGACAAAAGTGCAACATAACACGATTTATCTTCAAGTTGTTTTATTTATTTGTTAATGGTCTGACAATTTATAATTGAATCGGTATATGCATAAAGAGCACATGTTAAAAATCATACTTTTTGGGATATCGAAAAAAACTTTTTAAATCGGAGTGATTAGCAGTCACCTTGTTAATAGATACACCAATTTGTAATCTGTAGAGATTGCTGACTTATGCCCCTTATACACACTGTGATGCATTGCCATAATGGGAACCCATTTTCGGTAAAAGGCCATTTATGATAAAAAATGACATGTGTGCCTTATGCATATATCAATATCTATTTTGTCTTTTTATTTTATTTTTAGCTTTTACTATTATTTGAAATATATTTTAAGTCTATTGAATGGTTTTTTAGCAGTAAAGATATGTCATTTAATAGTAGTTTCTAAATAAGAGATGCTATAAACTAATTTAGATCATAAGTATGGATTTATAGTTTTAGTGTTAAATTTTTCTTAATAGAAAACTGTAATACTAAATTTTTATGAAACATTGTATCTCTTTCAGATTATTGGGAATGATTTGAACTTGAAAAAACTATGATGCTAATTTACCGTAAAAATACCGGTTAATTAACGCTCTCTATGAATAAGATTAAAAATAGGTTTGAATTAGGTGTTCATATAATATGTCACAATGATAAGTCATAGAATATCTTTTAGTTCTATCAAAAAGAATTTCTTTAAATCATAATTTATTTCAATTTCAATAAAATTACATAATAAAAAAAGTTCTTTAACAATCTATGCTCCACTATAGTTTTAGTATAGAACACCGATACTTCTTAAAAAATTGATGATTGATTTCTCTAAAGGAGAATTTAAATATAACAACTGCAACTGACCAATAAAAATTACAAATTACAATTGAACAAAAAAAGATACTAAAGTAATTAAATATGTATTCCATATACATTCAACAGCTGCGTCTCACATTATCTATTGCATTTTCGAAAATATCTTCTTGCCTTATCAAAAGTAAGGAAGCATTCACATTCGAGGAATTTGCCCTTCATCTTTTATTGCTCTCAGCGTCCGCGCTATCAATCTTTTGAAGTTCACAGAGAAACCGCTACCGCAAGAAATAGCCAGCAACAACGGTAATGTAAGTGACATGTTTACATATGGTGTTACCCAACTTTCCTGCTAACATCCATGGAAGTGACACTGTTAAAATCCAGACAAAAAAGAAAAGACAAACTTTAAAGTAATGAATGGTATTTAGAGGAGCATAAAAGAGATGCAGAAAGAAAAGAAAACTAATTCTGCTCCTTGTTAAATATTTATTTCTATTTTTATTCCTTTCCTTGTGATGTATATGATTTCGTCACTAACGAGAGGCTTGTTTCTTTTGTAGGGAGCTTTAACAGATCCGACAGTCTTAAAATTATCAATTATGTGTGATGGCTTCGGTTTCTCTGGATATCGAATTCCAAATATATAGCATGTTGGGGATAATATTTTGTTACATTCGCCATAAAAAATATACAAATTGAGATAATCTTATGAAACGACCTTTAAAACATGATTGGGCAATTCTTTTCCGGTGAGCACGATGAACATAATTCCAATAATTATAATTATATTTGAATATAATACTTAAAATCATTTAAATTAAAGCAATTGAATACTGAATATTAAATTGTGTTTTTTTTTTAGAAACAAAATAAAAACAATTAGGTTTAGGTATAGACAATTGAATTGAATGTAGTAGTTATGTTTAATGTTAAGTTCATATTTATTGACAAAATAAGAGATTGCTCTTTAAAAAACAAAAGTTTTACAATTTTTGAATGACAATTTTAGGTTGTCTTTCAGAACACCCTGTAGAAAAAAACGTAGAGTAATTGCACTCATTGCGTCAAATGAAGTAAAACAAGTTGTATAACAGTGAAAAATTTCACTGCAAAATCCCCTATCATTTGCGAAATATCAGCACTTGAATCAAAGTGGTCTGACATCTGCAATTGTAGAATTTTTTTCCATTTATTTATTATAATAAATTTAATTCAATTGTATAAACCTACCTTTTGAAGCAATTTATTAACTTTTCTTAAGTAACTAGTAAACCAAAGACTTGAACAACAATAACCTATGTTGAACAAAACAGGAAAAATGTAGAAATAACAAATGACAAAAAAAACTAAACGATTTTTCTCCGGACATTTCTGCTGTCATAAACAAAAAGGTCGTATCTACAATTAGATTGATTACGAGAAAATTAAAATTTTCTGTTTTCAGTAATGTCAGCTATTTCAATAAAAAATATAACTTTTTGAATTGTACTGTTGTCAAATCGCTTAGATCATAAATAATATAAAAAGGTGAATATAAATACAATTAATTTGTCAGTATACAAGATAGGACAGATTTGCTTGGAATTGTGATTTTGAATGTAGATGCGCTAGTTTCAAGAGCGGGGTTTTCGGCATATTAAATAGATTTTTTTTTTTAGAATAAATTTTATTCTCTAAATGTGAACGCAGCAATCAGCAGCAATGCTTTTGACAAATTGCTTTACAGCAGAGCCATTGAACGAACCAGAAAAAAAAAATAACAACAACCGTTTTTTGCCAAGTTCAAGTTTAAACGTTCAATTACTATTCAACATGCAGAGCTCATATTTTGTGTCTAAAACACGATCCAGTAAAAAAACAAGCTCCGAAACTAGGCAAGTACTATCTGTTAATAATGTTTTATTTAAGTATTTACTCTTTACTCGGGTAAATTCAGAAATACAGGAGCAACTTCCAAAACATCTGTATTATATAAACGAAGGAAGTATTTCCAATGTGTTATATACCTACTCAAACAACTATTGAGACACCTATATTGAGAAGCAACAACAACAATATTGTAAATTGATTTATATTTTAGAGGAATTAAACTATTAACAATTTATATTAGAATTCCAGGTCACCGTTGGATATAAAGTAGATATCAGATCTTCAAAAAAGTGATGATTTGTAGTTTGAACAGACTACGCTCACTGGGTTCGGCATCACTAACTCTCTAGAAATAGAAATAATGAAACCAGTTAATATTTCCAATGTGGAATACCAAGCCAATTATGATTCCAACTATTGTAAGTCGTCCATTTTTATCAAATCAGTTCAAGAACATAGTATTTTAGTGTGCAGTACCCCAATAGTCTCATGCCAAAATCTGAAATTAATGAAAACAACTATATCACCAATAACAGTGGAAGGACTCCATAATTCTACTGAAAACACGTTCCCAGAAAATAAAACATCGAATGGCACTGATTCTAACGGTAAGTAGTGTGTGGAAGTTGCGATAATCGATAAAACAGTCAATAAAGGTTATGTCAAATTAATGAATTGTAATGGTAGTACCCTTCCTACTGTATGTACTTGAAGGGTCAAGTGATACGATTTTTTAAAATACATTTCATTTTGAAAGTTTTTTTTTCTTCAAAATCTCTCATTTTTCGCACTTCGAATCGATTTGAACATCGATTTATTGATTGAATACAATTAAACTTCACATATAGTATAATTAAAAGTAACAATTTAATAGTATCTGTAGAATATATTGAACAAATTTATAATGCATTCATCTCAATAGCGCAAGTTGAACCCATCAATGATCTGATATCCAGAAGAAGAAAACAAAGATTGAGACCTACTGAAAATATTCCAAAACATCCTGAATTATTAACGTAAGAAGTAGGACGCCATTTGTTGATTTTATTCATTATTTGTTTCATTTTTCAGAAAATTCTCCAAATGGCATTCAGGAAATTCTTTCAAATGCTAGGAGCCATCTGCAATTCCATGCATCAAATTACGATTATCTATTTCAATTAAGCGATATTGAAGGGAACTGTGTGAAAATAATGTACTTTACTCGTAAATTATCACTGAATTATGGTTTCACCTTAAATTTAGAAGAAAGTTCCAATCAATCCAAACAATCTGGATCTATCGAAAGAAACTTAAATGAAAACGCCAATCAAGGTAAAACCATGCTATTTTTTTCATGTTTTATTGCAATATTTATAATGTTTACAGCTTCAGCATCGGTTGGAGAAGCAGTCTCAAAGCATTCAGAGTAGCAAGTAAATATTTTTAAATATATTCATTATCGCATGAATTCTTATCAATTTAATTTACATTTTCAGAATTTAAAAAAAAAGAATAAGATGTCTGCCCAATATGTATGTCAGGTGTATAATAAAACTTATTTAAGGCGAAAAAAACTAGGTGCTCATTTTAAAAAAGAACCAACACATAGAATGCAGGAAAGTAAAGAAAAGTTTGAACTTTGGGACCATCTGGTAACAATTGCTAAGAAGTGTCCAGAATCCCAAAGTGGACGCAAATTTTATAAAGAATTATTGAATTTATTAAATAACATTCGGGCGTTGAACAATCGCCTATTTAAACGTAAAAATGAAGTCGAAATCAACGAACTATTCGCAAATGCTATTGGACTTGAGCCTGGAACATATTATTTTGAAACGAAAAACCTATGCAAAGAAGGAGAAATGTTAAGTCTAATGAAAAAAGATTATTTAACCACGAACCAAGAATGTGATTAATGGTAATTACGCATTGATAGAAAATTTTTATTTTTCTTATTGCATGCATTTATTTTTATTTAAATCAAGCAAATAATTAATCAGTTGTTTAATTTCTTGATAATCTACGATTTTTATAACAACTGTCATTGATTTAACAGCCAAAGGAACCGAGATATTTACGAAAAATCGTTTTTCGTGACCATTGATCTCCAATATCTTAAGAAGCCGGCGTGATATAATTGGGGACTTTTTGCCTATATACAGGGTATCCATTTTATACTCTGGTCTTCGATGGTGATTAAATCATGAACTATAAAATTCTAAAAAAATTCACATAGATATATTCAATTTTGTGGCACTTCCGATTATATCGGAAGTAGTTGTCACCTTCTTTGTTTTAAATGAAATTCTCTAATTTTAATAGCATTTTTGGTTTAATCGTGAAATTCTAAGGCCAGATTATGTTAAGTGTTTTGTGTCTAAAATTAACAGTTTCCAAGTTATTTCGTAAAATTGGAAAATTTTGGCAGCTACGGGGCTCATGGATATCAGCGTCATGCCTAAACCGTTGCTAATTTCGGAGTTGGACTTCTGGAGCTCCAAGAGGACTTAATAAACTACGTTTCGACGTGTTTTAATAAAAAAAATTCTTCAACCTCCGATATGTGCCTCCAAAATTACATGATTTCATAGGTTCATAACTTGGCTACTTCAAATGGAACACCCTACTTTTATCGACGGCTCCGTATTTAGAATGCAAAAATCTACAATTTTTGTTAACATTACCTTATTCCTAAACCCAGCCATTTCTAAGTTCCCGAAATTTGCTTCCTTTTTGAATTCACACTACTTATTATTATTAATTATTGGAATTAGATTTAATCATTTTTTTGTTACCGGATTTTGTTTTATAACGTAGTGAATTATCAGGAAAAATTCCTTATGTCCAAATCGATTTTATTGTTGATTAAAAAATGTGAAATGTCAAAATAACTTTTTGATGCGATTATCAAAACTTGTAGATTAAGTTTTCTTCAAAAAGGGGCAATTTTCGGGAACTTAGAAACGGCTATTTATTTAGGAATAGGGCAATTTTAACAAAAGTTGTAGATTTTTACTTTCTAAATCCGATGCCGTTGAGAAAATTGGGGCGTTCCATTTGAAATAAGCAAGTTATTGACGTTTGAAATAATGCAAATTCGAAGACTTGTTTTGACGGTTGCAGTAGATATTTTTTTATTTTTATTTTTTTGCAATTTCATATTGAAGATATGAAGTTTTTTTGTCATAGATATGATGTTTCAGGTCCAGAACTGTCAAATTACCTGTGCGTATATAGCTGCTTTCGTTCGCGACAAATACCATGATCATAAACCCTTTTAAACCAATTAAAATGCGGAATTTTTGAAATCCACCAATAAAATGTAAGTTATTTGGATCATGATTATTAATCACAGAAACAAAAATTTGTTTCTTGAATTTGTTTAATGAAAACAGCTTATGTAAAAAAAATTAACGGAATTCTGAAAATTTCAGGTCTGGATGCAGATTAATTGTACATGAATAGACACCAGAACCATAAAATTTATGTACAGTTGGCGTCAGATAAAACGGAACGATGAAATTGTTGTTGTGTGAATCTGACACCAACTGTACCTATAGAGGATTACACAAAAAATGTTTACAACTTCTTGTAGAATTGGAATTTGATATAAAATATAGGGTGTTCTATTTAAAATAAGCGAGTTAGTTTCCAATATAACCGGAGACGGTCTTTTTTTGAAAATATTTTGAATGGATAGAACACCATTTCAGTAAAATACCCAATTGTTAAATTGTTTCTAGTTATATTTTATATATTAAACTATCGTTTACCATTATGCGAGTAAATACCTGCAAAGTATTCATCCGTTTGATCGACTTAAAGCATCCTGAGGTCATTTTTATAAAAAAAAATTGAAATACGTTAAAACTATTGTTACATGAATATTAAAAACTTTACAGGACAGACATTCTGAACTTGAAAATTCTTCTGAATATTCTTAGTATTTACTTGACAATATCTCAAATTCTATTGAAATTTTACTATATTCGAATTAAATACTGTATTCCTTGAAAAATCGATAGTCATAATCCCCCTCAATCCTTCTCTGCAACAGCACAGGCGTGTTTGTTCTTTCAGCATCCGCGCTTCGCCTCCATCACCATTGCCTTCTCCGAAAAATGAATATCCAAGTTTAGTCAACCAATTCTTCCCTTTCTTAGTTTAAAGTAAATAGAAAATGTTGAATTCTTATTGATTTATCATTCTGTGTGTTAGTAAGACCAATACCAAAAAAGGGTTCGCTGCCGTAAGACGTTGTGATAAAATTAAATGAAAAAATCTCGATATTGATCTCTGGAAGGTGAAAAAGAGAAAAAGTCGAAAGAAACTTGTTGGTTTGTTAATTCGTAATGAATCGATTTGGGAATTTCAAATTGCCTCCCTTAAGTGCGGCAGTAAATGTTGCGAGTCAATTGAAAAAGCAGATCATACCTTCGGGATCTACGGATGGACACGCTCCAACGGGTCGCGGACATGGCGAAAGAGTAAGTGAATTTTTTTTAATCTCATGAATTTGTTGAAAATAGTGTAAATTGCAATATTGTATATTTACATCATTATTGATTAAATAAAAAATTAATAATATATATTAAGGATATACATGTACGTTACACATATAGGTATGTATAATGATGAGATACAAGTTGTCCTGAACCAAAATTTATTTAAGAAAGACACAAAAAAATTTCAATTCGTTTAACTTTATCTATCAAATAATTAAAAAATTTCGCAAATTGTCTTGCAAATACAATCTCTATTCTCTAGAAATGTAAGTACAAGTTACACATTTGTACCCAATAGCTGTAAGAGATTACAAGAAACCTTCAAATATCTAAACAATAAGAAAATATATGAACTTACAATGTTTACTGAGAAAATAATTTACTTCAGGTACATTTTGCCCAACTTCCTGATCAAAATCACACATTCCACGGTGGAGTTATTCATGAACACCACGAACTATCGAATATGCAGTCCCACACAAATCCTTTCGGGTCATCTTCTCATCCAGGCAGCAATCCCTTTTTGCAAAATCAAGAAGTTTCCGACGAAACATTTGGATATCAACAGGTAAAAGTTAATCTAGTTGCACAATACATATAATGTTTTACTGAAATAAAACTAAACTGTAGGAGAGCCATTTTAATAATGCGCAAGGCGGAATAATGAAACAGCAAAGTCGAATGTCTTCGGTGGATTTTTCGGAGGGAAGCGATTTTGTTGAAGGCAAGAGCGATGTAAAAATTAACGAATACCAAGCGGCATGGAATGTAACAAATGCTATTCAGGTATAATTAAATTACGAAATCAAGCTATAAATGTTTAAAAAAATATTATTGTTCGAAGGTATTAACAATTTTGAAGATGAGTAAATGGGAATTTACTGAACGAATTAACGATATTGTTATTTTCACTTTTGCTAATCGTAATTACATCATTAATTCATTCACTTTCAAAAGCCTGGCATCCCCATTATTTCAGAAGTACCACCAATGGTTTCTTAAATCTTAAAGTCCTAAAGTTAATTAGATGCTATTTTTAAAAGTGGGATATAAAGTAAGCTTTGTCTATTAATTAAACTCATTATTCATTAAAAAGATAAATATGCAAAAATTCTTATAAACAGTATAGTATATAAAACTTTTTGTTCAAAAAATACTCAGCTAGCAATATCCGTAAAAATATACAGGATGTTCCCTTAAAAATTAATACGTTTTTTAGAATATTCGGGAATGCAGTTTCAAATTTTTTTTTCTAATGTACCATTTTGATCAGCGTAGAAAATACTATTGGTTCTCTAATTTATCCGAATTTGTATCTTCACTAATAACAAAGTTACCCATGAAGAATACTTAATTTGGATCAAACTGTATTCCAATAGTCCTGGAGGGATGTAAACTACTTCTCTGCGAAATTTCATTGAAATCAGTGGGACACACCTCGCGCCCTTTCCTTGTTAGTGGAACTAATTCTTAATAACTCTAGATACATGTTCAACCAGATTCATATCAGGAGACATTTGTGACCAGTTTAGTCTGGTTCAGAACACTTCGAATCATATTAAATTGGTTAGCTATCTGATAATAGGAATAACCTTACACCCATAAAGCGATAATTCTAGCCCTGTCAAATTGCAAAATCTCATTTTGGTACTTTCTGAGACATAAATATTTATGTTAATAATTAAATACGAAGGAATGAGCACATGACAATTCCATTTTTTCGTTATTGATATGTAAATATTGTTTTTTACATGTCACACTATGTTCTGAAATAAGAATATCTTTTTTCTTCAATTAAATATTAATTGGTGACCATTTTACGACTTGAATGGAAAGTTCAAGAGGGGTGCAAGGTTTTTGAAAATAAGTGTATTTAGTGTCTGATTGATTAATTAAATGATAATCATAAAGTGAGCTCATCCATGAAATTAAGTTTTGTTAAAAAATATTAAAAAAATTAGAGAAATATGGACCTCTGTTGGTTTTCATTTCTTGCTATTTTCCATTTTCCATTGTGGCTTTTAGAATTTTCTTCCTAATTTAATATTCAATTTTTTTCTCTAAACTTTTAAATTTATTTTAATAGAAATTTTTAAAATAAATTCTCGATAATCGCTTTATTTTTCTTTTTATTATACTTCCTCTACATCTTGTAGCTTCAAATTAAATATTATTTCTCATTAGTTCCTCTTAATATTTTACTTTGAGTTGTTGAATTGCACTTGCAAAGCTGAATTTAATAGATGTCTCAGCGGAAAATAATAATTTTTATTTTAATTTACTATTTTTACTCAATATGTTCATGAAAAAAAAACGTATCTGAAACCGCTTTCGCATACACTTAACTACTATCTAAACCAACCACTTTCAGACGTCTAATATCGAGCAATGGTAGTTTGGAAAAGTACATTTCAATCATCAAAATTCAGTATCATTAATAGAATTTCATAATTTTAGGGAATGTTTATTGTGTCATTACCTTTTGCTGTTGAAATAGGAGGTTACTGGGCGATCGCTGCTATGATTCTGGTAGCACAAATTTGTTGCTACACTGGCAAAATTCTAGTAGATTGTCTTTACGAAATCGATTTAGAAACTGGCAGGTATAAAATAAATTTTGTTACAAACTGGATTCCTCCTTTACAAAATTTAATTTTCAGACGGATACGTGTCAGAGACTCTTACGTAGCTATAGCTAAGGAATGTTTCGGAAAAAACTACGGATCAAAAATCGTGAGCATCGCTCAAATCATCGAACTGTTAATGACTTGTATCCTGTACGTGGTTGTATGTGGAGATTTAATGATTGGAGCATTTCCGGAAGGTGCTATCGACACAAGATCGTGGATGATGCTAATCGGAATTATGCTGCTTCCCTTAGGTATGAATAACTTCGAATTCTTTAAAACATCGCAGCAATAATTAAGAAAAAGTTAATTCGTTAACTTCAATCAATAAATACAGGACGATAAATTTTTCTTTTCAGGATTTTTAAAGTCCCTGAAAAGCGTATCACTGCTCTCCTTTTGGTGCACTATGTCACACATCTTTATTAATATAATTATCATCGGTTACTGCCTAATATACATTGGAGAATGGGGTTGGGGAAACGTAAAATGGACGTTAGACCTTAAAAATTTCCCCATCAGTTTAGGGGTGATCGTGTTCTCCTATACATCACAAATTTTCCTACCAACATTAGAAGGGAACATGGAGGATCCTTCGAAATTCGATTGGATGTTGGATTGGAGTCATGTATGGGCAGCGGTATTCAAAGCTGTATTTGGGTATATCTGTTTTCTTACTTTTCAAAACGACACCCAACAGGTGATTACCAACAACCTACATTCTCCCGGTTTCAAAGGTCTGGTTAATATTTGTTTGGTTATTAAAGCGTTATTAAGCTATCCGCTTCCCTTTTATGCCGCATGTGAACTATTGGAAAGATCTTTTTTCCGTGGAAAACCCAAAACTCCATTTCCAACAATTTGGGATCAAAACGGCGATATTAAAGTTTGGGGTTTGGCTTGGAGAGTGGGTGTTATACTATTTAGCATTCTTATGGCCTGCTTCATACCACATTTTCAAATTTTAATGGGGTTTATAGGAAGTTTCACTGGTACAATGTTGAGTTTTATTTGGCCGGCCTATTTTCACATCAAACTAAAAGGGAACACTCTGGATAGAAGAAGTGTCATTTTGGATTATTTTATCATTTATATAGGATGCATTTTTGGAGTGATAGGTATTTTTGATTCTGGCCGAGCGTTAATTGATGCTTTCTCGATCGGTCTTCCATTTTAAATTGAATTAAAAATTCTTATTTTGTATATAAAAGAAATGGTCTATCAAAACTCCTTTAAATGACAATAATTAGATCAAATTTTTGGAAACGTTTCAGCTTTTTGATGTTTATCTGTACTGGAAGTTCTTTTTGAAAGCCTGACATTCCTACAAGTCTTCCATTTTTAAATTACTAAAAATTAGAAAAACATTAGATTATTCTATTTAGCTGTTTATAATGTCAATAACTAAAACATACATATATATTTATGTCGAAATACATATGAAATACTTCATTTCTATTTCGTTGAACATATCATGGAGTCAATTCCATAAGGTACAAGAAGTGAATACTATAAATTCACGTTGCAGTACTTGAATCAATGCCGGCATGAGATATCAGAAATTCGTAATATTATCATTTATTTTTTTCAGTATTTCAAAACGAAATAATTTACTGGTTGAAAAGAACAACGTCACAACTCTAAAAATTTAATTTTGAGATAATGACATTTACAAATATTGGGGTTTTATACATATAAATTTTTGTGGAAATGTGAAAACCAACAAAAAATGTATGTTTAAACATTTTGGAATGGTATAACATGTTTTTGACGTTTTGATGTTAAAAGTACGTTAAAAAATAGCATACCGTCTATTTCAATTACCACTACCGTCTTTTTATAGGTAATACTCTTAGAATAAATTAATAAGAAGAAGATATTGTGTATAAAACTCAACAATATTTGTAGTGTAAAAGTGTCACTAACTTAATTTTTATTAGTAGATATTATTTTATCATTTTTATTGAGTTGTAACTTTTTTCTTCTTAACCAATGAAATGACTTAAAAATTGTAAAAAATTCTTATTTATTATTATTATTACATATCCAGTAAGCGATAAAAGTATTGACACACAATGGTGCTATAATATGAAGTCACTGCCTCTTATACATGAAGGATATAGGGGCAAAAAGATGAATATCACAACATAAGATTTTTTTAGACCCGGGAATTTATTGTGTAAAAGCAATAGAATCCAATAGGATATTGAAAACAGGCAAGAGCCATAACAGTCAAACGTTATATCAAATTTAGAAAAAAGATTTTAATTATTTTTAAATTTATTTTCCCCGAAAACCACTTTTTGTGACATTCATTTTTTGTACCCTTCACATGTTAACGACATCAAGTTTTTCACTATATAACATACAGAAAGTCTCAAATGTCATTGGTCACCATTGTTATCTTCCAAACTGCCACAGCTACAGGGTTAAAAATGCCTAATTTAGATTTTCAAATTACCAGTTTCGATACCAAGTTATTACTTAATTTTTTTCGGTGTTTTATTATAAATATGAGCATTAAGTAATAAATAACACATCTAAAACCTTAAAATATTAATGTCGAAAATGACCATTATGATTTTTTCCCAAAATCTTGGACAATAAAAAAATGGCAATGCTGTTTTTTAATCTTGATTAAGCCACAAGGTTGACCAATTTTTTTCTAATTCAACCAACCTTATAGATCTGGCTGTTTACTGTATAGCAATGGGGGCCCACAGTACATAGAGCTCTCTTTAGTTAACTTTACATCTTTTTGTAATAAATAAGAAATTAGTGTCAACTAAAATACATATAATAATCATCTACAAAAACTACATCGAATTGTTAGTATAAAAAAGGGAAGTCAAAAGAATTGTTAACTTGTTTTATCCAGAAACTGACATAGTTCGCAAGAGTTACGAAACAACCATCTCCAAATCGAATATTGAAAAAAATTGTAAATGAAAATAATTCTTATTAATATATTCAAAAGTGAACCAGTGTCCCAAAAGTGAACGCTAATCGCTAAGGAGATGAATGGGGAACTAAAAACAAGAAAAAAAATCATATAAAGATAGGTCTGAAAAAACTTCCTACGGCAGCTACAGTTCTTTGAAGGTAGCTGCTAATAAATGCTTTTCATTTAATATTTCAGAAATCCATCGAGATACAGCGATGTGAATTATTAATAATTTCAACCATAGGCGTGCGGACCCAGGGGGGGGAGGATGTTTACTTCACGTACTTTTATCCCCTCCGTTTCCGCACGTCGATGGTTGAAATTAGTTTTGACTTTATTATCGTAAAATAGTAATCCCTATTAATTATTCACAATGTTGTATCTCGGAGGGTTCTTGAGATATTAAATAAAAAGCATTTCTTAGGGCTCACCTTCGAAGGTGAGTCCTAAGTCACCCGTAGCTGCCTTAAGAAATTTTTGTAAACCTCTGTTTATATAAACTTCTTTTCCTGTTTTTAATTCCCCATTCATCTCCCCAGCGGTTAGAGTAAACTTTGAGAACAACCTGTATAGTGAAAAAGGGCCGTTTCACAATAAGAAATGTAATGAAAGTTTTAAAAATATATAATTTTATTTTTTAAATAAAATAACCAGAACTGATTGACAAATATTACAAATCTGCTGGGAATAAAGAAAGTGTACAAGGTTTGTTAAGTTCCTTCGGTTTAATATCTGCAATAAAAAAAATAAAAACACTATCTTGTAAATGAATTGATACTAAAAAACTAAGAAAATAAACAACAATATCAGTATAGGGAATACATCTGGATATCTCCGATTCGAACACTTCAATTAAATAGCGGGTGAATTCGGTGGAATGGATAGTATTAGAGGTCGACAATAAGGCTCATATTAACATGGAACCAAAATTGATTTCCAAGGATAAAGGGAGTTAAAATTAATTTTTTTTCTTCTTCGTTAATGTGTTATAAAAAAATATTATTTTATCAAATTTGTGTAAGGTTTATCGATAAAAATTTAGAACCTAGCTTCCCTATTTTATCTACCTTTTTCACGACAACAAATTTAAAGAGTCGATTTAAGATATTCCGTGCATTAGATCGGAAAACCAAGATTGCCATGAAACAGAGGCAGCTATTAAAAAATTCCTAAAGACTTTTGTAAAGCCATATAAAAATCTATTATTATTTATTGAATTTAATGTAATTCGAACTTCACAGCTCTGTTACTGTTTATTTATAAGACCTAATATATTTCAAAATTCAATGTTTTTAAGGGTAATCAAGTTTTGTTAAATTATTTCCATTACATCGAAAAAATATAAAAAAAATCTATTTTTTGAAAATTTCATTTAAAAAGAAAGATATAACTTATAGTTCAGAAACTAAACATTTCTGAACCCATGTTTATATGTATTTTTTAAATTTGTTTGACGTCTAAATTACGTCTTTAAACCATTCCGCCAAATTCATCCTGTATAGAGGTATTGTAAGTGCTATGGGCACCACCATTGTTATATCTCCATAACGGCGAAATCTAAATGGTTGATTCGATTAAAATGTGCCAAGTTCATGGCTTAATTAAGATTTGAAAACAGTGTTGCCAATTTTTTTTGTGTTCTGAGATAAAGAAGAAAATGAAAAAAGACACCGAAATAACTTCTCGATCTGTTTGATACCAAAGTTCTCCGGCCTTTCATCCCTCGATATTGTGTACTTTTCTCAATTTCATAGTTGATTTAGTTTTCCAATTAATCATATCAACTTAATGTTTTAAATTATAAAATAGTATAGTTAATCATCGTTACAGTTAAAATATATAAACAGGATTACTGGTATGTCAATACTTTTGTCCCTCACTGTAACTTCTCTTAGTTCGTTATTATAGAAAGCTAAAACATAAGCTTATGAATGTTCAAAGCGAGAAGAAACATTGTGTCTTATTTTTTCTATTTTCCTTACTTTTACCAAGACAATAATATTAAATGGAATATTACATAATATGTATTTATAAATACATATATTTACATAAATACCTACTGTAGTTTAGTATCTAATGTCTTCCAAGAATGTAACGTTGTCTTCCAGAACATACATATAAAACATAAGTTATTCCTAGATATAATAAACAACTATACAGTGTTGGTCGTTAATATAGTCATTTTTTATAATAATTTTTAGGATTTTATCTAAAGCCTTATCTGATAATTATCTTTTCTTACATCAGTCTGTAATTTCAAGAACAAGAGCTCTAGCTAAAACGGGCGAAAGGTCATAATTTCTGAACCTATATGAAATTCAGATATGATTTTTAGTTATGAGAGATTATATATAATATATCATATACAGTATATCTATACAAATTTTGTCTTCCAACGAAATTTTGGACCAAATAATGGACAAATGCTACTTGTTGAAATTGCAACCATACAAGGAAGTTTAGTAGAGAAGTAATGTTTAATTCACTTAAAATTCAGCGATTTATATTTCAAAGAAACGTTCGGACACGTCAACTTTATTTTTTGATTCCGATTCTTTTAGTGATTAATTCATGTATATGTATAGAGTAATCTAAAAATAAAGAAATTTATGAATCATAAATTATAATGAATAATTTAAATAAAATAAATTTAAGATTAATTTCTCCATAATTGTAGAGTTTAGGTATAGCACATGCCACATGAAACATATTTGGAATTTGAAGCAGAATTCAAAAATGAAATAAAAAATAGGTGTTTCCATTTAAAAAAAATAGAGGGTATTGTCGTAACTCGTTTTTGGATCACCCTGTATACGTGAATTAATCATTAAAAGAACCAGAGTCAAAAATACAAGCTGACATATTCGAGCGTTTTTCCAAAAAATAAACTACTGACTTTTAAATTAATTTAAACATTATTTCTGGGACGCAATGTATAAGATGGACTCTTCACCAATGAAAGAAATGCTATTATAATAAGGATGATGAAATATATTTAAAGATCAGAACTGAAAACACTCTACAAAGCTTATCAAAAAAAATTGAAAATTCATTGGTTTGATCTCCTCAAATATTTGCACGTAAGAATATGTTAAAATCTAAAGGATTTATTAGATCCTTGGAAAGATATCAGTAATCTTCTTTACCAAGGTAATTTATGTAATTCCTATGTGATGCGCATTAGAAAAACCAGGACAATATTAAATATTTAAGTAAAAGCACTGATGATGCTAAAAAGTTGATATATTCATGGCCAATATTGTATTATGAAAAATAAATTTATATAGTTGCTGAAAGTTATTCGTTTATGTTAACATGATACTCTAAGTGTGTAAAAATAGTTAAAAATGAATAACAGTTGTTAGATTATAGGTAGCTATTAAGATATTGTTGAAATTGTTAATGTAAAAAATACTAGACAATATATGAAAGGAAAAATAAATAAATTCATAGTTGGACAAAAATCATATTAAATAAAAGTAATGTTTTTCTCATTTTTTTACTTTTAATTAAAATAAATACTTCTTATACAAAATGAAATGTAAAAAACAAATCCGACAGAGATAAAACATAGTTTAATATTAGCTTTTGTCATAAGCTTATTTTATGTAAATTATTGTTTATCAATAACATTTCAATATAAATTATACCACTGACGCGATGCAATAATAGTATTAGTTGCATATTTTTAAATAAAATAAAATGTTGTATTGCATGAATGAATGAAATATATATTAATGAACTACAAAAAATTGTTGCCATTAATTTTTTACTTGAATCTACAAATAACAACAAATCGTAAGAAGTACCCTATTACATTATACATATTCACATGACTATTTTAAAAATTGTGTTTATTAAACTGATAAGATTCTTAACATTTTGGTATCACTTTTGTTCCTGATGTTGCCCAGTTTTGGCTAGAATTCTTCGTCCCAACAGATCTAGTGACGATTTTACTTCGCAATCTGAATTTTCAGAATCTGAACTATTTTCTTCTGAAGATGAAGCATCATAATATCCCAACCCTCAAAACAACGTACCATAAACTGATGAACATTATAATAACTTCACAAATTTTTACCTGGTAATATGCCAACGCATTTTAATGCTGACGGATTTTCAACTTGTGGTGTCTCAATAGTGTCGGAACGAGTTTTTTTATTATTTTTACTGTTATGTCCATCTGAGTTTTCTTCTTGGCTTTTTCTTTCATTACAATCGTCATTCGTATCAGCATCCATCATTTTTCTTTTTTTAGGTGGAGATTTTTTAACTACCACACCTTTTAACAGCTTTTGTTGGTTCAGTTTATTTGTCACTGGAACTTTTGGTTTAGCAATCACCTTATCTGCTTGTAACTTTTCTTCTATGGATTTTTCCTGAAGAATAGCGACTCTGTTTCTATAATCATTTAATTCTTTTTCCTCTTCTATATGCTTTTTTCGATCAGCTGCAAGTTTTGTACGATCAATTAGGTCTAGAAATTCGATTTCATCATCATCTAGACCTTTTATCATATTTTCTAAAACAAATGGGAGTGTCATGAAAAATGCTTCATTATTTAAATCCATGTACATTGTATCCCCAAAAGATCTTTATCAAACTCTACTGCTTCTTAAGTCAAAATAAACTGATTTAACCAATAGCATCTTATGTTAAGCCAAAATTACTTTGTTTGAGCGCTAGAAAGCTCGAAATTTCACTTTTAGATTACGTTTTTGCTTTACATTTAAAACTGTTTATGCAATATTACTAAAATTTGGCATGTGAATATCATTTCGATTGATTGCATTCGATAGACAAAGAATTTAGGTTTGTAGATATTGTAAATTTTTATGCTCTTGGATTAAATGAGACAGAAATAAAATATTTTGTTTGGAAAACTTACCCACTTATAAAAAATCTACTGGTTAGCCTTAATAAAATTTGATTACTTTAATAAATTGAAGATATGCAGGTGGTGGTCAACTAATTACAAATACTTTGTTAATAAATGTAAATATTAAGATATTTTAGTCTGCCCAACAAAATAACAATTACAGTGTGTCTTCGGATAGGTGAAATGACTCTTGCAAAAGATAAAAAACTCTTGATTTAAGTTTTCATTTTTTAAGGTTTAACTCTGTTTGGTTAAAGACTAATTTCTAACACAATTTCAGCTTTAAACAATCAAGTATGTTGGAAATTTTTAAAAAACCTATTTTTCGGTGGAGTAAGGTACCTTTTTTATATCATATATGGCATAAAATTATTAAAAAAAATTGCTTATAATCAACATCTGGGCCCATATATCAAATTTTAATATTCCTGAGCCAAAAATGACTTATCAATTTTAAACTTGAAAAATAAATGGCAACTTGTAAATAATAGTTGATCGTTCTAATAAAAAAAATGTTATTCTTTTCTTTGGGAAATAAACATAAAAAATTTTTAAAGAATATAGTTTAATTGAAGATTTTGAAATTTGAGATATGAATCTGTTATTAAAAAGGCTATCATCTTAAAAAAAAAATCATAAGTGGCAGAAGATTTTGAAATTTGTTATAGAGGCCTAGATGTTGATTCTAAATATTTTCCTAATAATTTTGTTTCATATTTGATACATAAAAGGCAGTTTAATCTACAGAAATATAGGTTTTTTAATTATTTTCAAATATATTTGATTTTTCAAAACTGAAATTATGTTAGAAATTAACCTTTAACCAATCAGAGCTAAACTACAAAAAATGAAGATTTAAATCAAACATTTCTTACCTATAACAGAACTCTTTTCAACTATTCGGGGACATGCTGTAGAATATCTTCATTTTGAGCAATTTTTAGAAACGCAAAAATCTTAACCTAGATTCGTGTGTTATTAAAAAACAGTAGTTTTTAATTTAGCCAATAATGTTTCTTAAATAAGTAATTAAAGGCCTTCTGGGGCTACTCTATATAGTATACATATATACTTAGTTTATGAGCTTCTTCGTATTCAAGATCTTTTTTCTGCTTTTGTTCCTGCAACTTTTCGTATAAGCTTCTGTTATCATAGGGTTCCTCAGGTCTTTCTATAAACACAAATGCGAATCTAAGAAGCTTTATCAAGACTAATCAATATGTGTATTTAAATTTAAAAGAAAATTGTTAAAATTCTTAAAAATATGTAAAAAGGTAAATAATTGTTAAACTAACCGACAGGATCTGAAGGTTTTCTCACTCTTTCCCATTCTTCTTGTCGCCTTTTACGTGCTTCTGCTGCTTCTGCTTCAGATATAAAACCCGAACTCTATTTTTTTTTATTTTTTAGGAAAAACTATTTATTCCTCGTTTCTTTTTTAATTTAAGGTAAATTTTTGTCAATAGCAAAAACAATTTTCTGTATGTCAAGAAATCTGTCAAAAGTCAAATGTGTTGGGCTGTCATAAGTAATGTCAAATACTAAGGACGATTGACAAAACACGATATTTTGGAGTATAGATCAAACACAATGGATCTGTTCCAACTAGCGTCAGGAACCGTTCGCAAACGGTAAAAAATGATCGACCAATTTAATACCGACTGATAATCAGAAGTAATTAATTCAATATTGAATTGGTCGATCATTTTTTACTGTTCGCGAACGGTTCCAGACGTTATTGAAACAGACCTAATAAGTTTTTTTGCGGCACGGGTTCTAAAGTGATTCTGAAATTCAAAGTTAGAAAAGAGGAACTTAGTCGGAATGTTACATATGTAGGTGGAAACATCATAATATGGGGCTGCATATCAGCAGCGGGAGTGGGCAGTTTTATATTTATAGAAACCACTACGCATTAATTTGATTATCTTAATATAGTAAAAGTAGAATTTTCGAGTTACCGCAGAAAAATTAGGACTTAATGGGTCGTGATATTTTTAAAAGGATAACGATCCAAAACGTTCTACTTAAATTGTGAGGGAATGGTATAACGTATATTCAAATAAAAATTTGATACTCCCTCTGTCCCAAAACAAGGTATGCATTTCTATACAAATTTGAATTGGAAATGTATATCTTAGTTTGGGACCAAGTAATATTTTATTCTTATACTTTAATTGTAAGCAGGACGGATATTTGGCAATCAATAACTTTAGAAAAGTTTTTCAGTTCATACTTTATTGCTTATAAATTCTAAATCACAATCTAAATATTTTGGTTCATCATTATCTTCCCAAAAATTCACATATAATGATTCTAAACGTTCCGGGTGAAACACATGTATGGCAGTATCATTAAATACTTCATATAATTGTAAATTTTCTACAAAATTGATCTCAGTCACATAAGGAGAAATTTTATATAAATAACTAGCAGACTTTTGTACAACACGATTTAAATTATTTTCAATCACAGTCTTAATACTATTACCAATAATAACGCATTTACACAAATTTAATCCCCAATTTGACCAAATAAGATTATTCATTAACTGTTTTGGACAATGAGGAAGGTAAAACAATACTGGTTCTTCAACCCTATACTTACCCTCCACATTACTCCTGTCTACTTGAACTTTTAAGTATTTTAAAAGAAATAAATCATTGTCTGTAAACATTGGATCTGATACGTATACCTCAATATCAAAAATTTCTTTGAGACATAAAAGCAAGGCCATTTGATGACAAGAAACCTTACTTTCTGACACTCTTCCAAGTCCTAAACAAATAATTTTTGAAAATTTATGATTATCTATATGGGTTAGGGCTTCGTTTAATGGAATGGCGATGGAGTTAAAGAATTCAGATTCTAGAAGATCTGCTTTGGCCTCGAGTATTTTTCTACAAAAAACAAATTGATAACCTTAATTTAAAATTTAAACTAAAAAGATGTTCATTCGTACTTCATAATTTTGTCTGCATCAAAGAATCCATAATTCTCAAATAAGTTTTTCGTTAAATCCTGTGTGTTTTTCCCATTTTTCTTGAATTTTCTCTTTCGTTTATAAGAAACTTTTGTAAATATTAATTCTGAATTTTCGAGGTTAGATTCCATTTTGTACTAAGAATGTTTTATACTGTTCGTTAGTAGTCGATAGTTTTATTAAATCGATATTCTAAGAATATTTCACCGGAGAATATTAACCTAACAAGCAATTCACGCAACCTCTGCGCGCAGACGTATGATTTTGAAGCCTGAAAATCACTTGAATCATAATATGATCTTAAGTTAGCCAATTATGCCATTAACTAACATTAAGAAATAATGCACCTATTCCCCTTTTATTCTAAATCCCTTCATTATAAACTAAAACAGAAAATTTACCAATTACACGAGATTAAAAATCAGAACCTAATAATCTGGGCGCTAACTTTAAATGTCGATTGTCATTGACATTGTTACCAATACATGTATGCTGAATTGCATTCATTTGGTGTATTTTACATAATTAAAATTTAAATTATTAAAAATGAGCTTATTTCAGTATGTATGTATATACATATTATAAGGTCGAAAATATGTAAAAAAGATCAAAGGTTCCGACACTTAGTGCGACTTCTTGTTAGGTTAATATTCTCTGATTTCACTCCTCTCTTTCAATAATATTCGTCCTTTTCTATAAACATATTTAATTTATAAATTTCATTTTTGCTCTGGAAAGAAGTTGCATTTTTTATTTAAAATTAATTAATCGTAAAATGTACTGAGTATATTTGTTCATACTTGAGGCGATTTTAGAAATCATACGTCACATTTTAAATAAGGAACTTTTTTTAATAAGACGCATAACGTCATTTCATAAATAAAATACTTAAATAAAATAATAATGGGAAAAACTTATGAATAATCTGAAACCAATTAATTCTGGTGCCTATTACATTAGACAATATGATTTATGACATATTAAATGTAGTTTACATTACATGTTTCATCATACTATGACTTCTTACTTCTTCTTTTTCTCGTATATGATTTAAATCAGTCGTTTCAGAAACTCGTCACATCCAAGGAATAAAACTTTCGGGAAAACAAAAAAAAACGTTTCAATTTAAGACTATAAATTGTGTTTCTGTTTGTTTCATCAACTTCAACCCATTTTAAAGTAGCTTATAAAGGTCCAGATACAACAAATTTCTGTAGATCTACATAAAATAAATTGAAAATTTGCGAAAAAATTAAAATCGATTTTTTTGGACATGACGAGTTTTTGAAACGATTTATCATAATGATGAATTTACTTATTCACATCATACTATAAAAGCCATATGAAACGACATTTGGATAGAGATAATGAACAAAAAACCAAACGCTATTTTATGAAACAATGAAAATTACGAAAATATATTTTATAACAAACATCCATCCAAAGAGCCAGTACCCTTTAATTTTAAAACTAGTTTATATTCAGGGTAACCAATGTTTATTAAAACATTTTTCTTCTAATTTTTTGATTTTATAGAAAATAATGTTAAAAATTCCATGTTCTTAAATAATATTTTTTTGGTAATTAAATATATATTTAAAAAAGAAATAGACGCCTGATTCTGTATAAAGTTTTAGATTCTTAAGTTTAAATGAGAACTACAAATCCAAAAACAAGGTGTTTACACCAATAGTAAATTTTGTCATTAAAGAAATTAAGAAGAAATTAGAAGATTAGCTTGAAACCATTAAATTGTCACAACTGACTTATAATAATGTCACGAAGGGATCCTATCCTTTGGACTTTTCTAGTATTTTACTAGTATTTCTCCTCTTACACAATTTAGGTCTATGACGCAAATAACACAATTAAATGTCGCAGTCATCAGATTTCACTTTTGTAATTTTAAATACAAAAAGTAGAACAACATATTGACTCGGTATCATCAGCATAATGTAACCAGAACATGCTGACTGGACCATGGTGATTTTATCATTTAAGGATCTGACATCTACATCTAGAAGGGAAATCGGCAAGCCTTGCAAGACAAGTAAAGCATCCTCTCGTACGGTATTGTTAAGTGTAGTGTACTTCGTGAGCCAATCCTTATAAATCACTGCCTACTGGATCGATAGCCCAGGAGGCACGAGACTAATTCCAAGAAAATTCCTGTTAAGGTAAGTGGTTTATACCATAGTCGAAGAGGTGTCTATAAATAGTTTCTTAAAATTGTGTTATCTTTAAAGTTTCTCAGTCGACATAACAATTGAAGGGCTCGGTGCAAAAACCGGTCAACTTCAATTTTTGCAATATTTTAGTTTTTGTTATTAATAAGAAGAATAACTTATTTTCCGTGATGCAGTGCAAGAATCAAACATATCCCAGGAGTATTATTTTTAAAATCTGAAAAATAATCTATGGAAAACTACTATTTTTCAGCTATTCGGACACTTTTTATTGATTCCTGAACATTTTGGAAATTTGGCGTTGACCGATTTTTGCACCGAGCCCTTCAATTATTAATTCAACCTTAAATAAATACATGCCATTTCTATTACAATTATGCTAGTTTTATTTATGGTTGAGTAAAAATCCCGGCAAGACACAATCTTTGGTTGTATCGTCACAGACCTAGTCTTGACAATATGAGAAATTTTACGATAAATCATATGAAAATTATATGATAAAACGTATAATGTAAATCCAACTTTATAGTTCATTTAAAAAGTAGGAGAAGTGATTTTAATTTATGACAAATAAAAATAAGATAGGTCAAAAGGATTATCTAACGGCGAAACCGTTTTGCTCATAAAGATTTACTGAATGCTTTGCGATATAAAGAACTTGAAGATTGCAAAAATTTCTTCCGAGTGGAAGACATTCATACTTTATTGGAGTTAATTAACCCTTAACTCCAGAGGTGTCGTCTGATAAACGTCAACTAAACGTAATATCTTTATTTCTGAAAAACGATAACCTTACCGGGCTTGTAATCCAAGTGTAATTGGTACTTGACCTGTACATAGAAAAAAAAAATTCTTTTTTTTTCTTTAAATTTTTTTTTCTGATCGTTTAGTTCTTTATATTTTAAAGTTTATCTAGAAATATTGATGACCAAATTTATTCAAAATCTTTTCTTTTCTACCCTAATATCATTAGTAGTTTACCAAACGACACGTCAGGTTTTATGTTTCGCATATTGCACCTCCAAGGTTAAGGGTTAAGCTCGCAATAGAAAAAAAAAGTGAAATACAAGGTGACATAAAAAACGGGAACTTTTGAGATGCGTAGTAGCAGTAAAAAGAAAAAGGAAATTGATAATTTGGATTTTTGTTTCTTAAAAGGCAACTTGTAGTGGTTCCATTACTGTCAATAAACATTTTTGTTGTTGAATTTATTCTCTTTTTATTTGTTTGCTAAATATTTCCGTTTTTTTGTGTCATGCAGTAAGAACCAGTTGTCTAAAAGTCAGAAACTGACTACAACATTGAAATACCCAGGCCTTCGGCATGGTTTTGGAAGAAATTACAGTCTTCGCCTTAGATAAGCGGTACCTATAAGTTCAAAAGGAACTATTAACCGTTCCCAGTAATGGTCGTAAATCAGAATTTCCCTCTGGGGATGTACGATAACTTGATATTTTCAAGTTGAAAATATTAGTATATTTAAGTATCAATTACAAAAATACAATTGATATTTTTCAAGACCTATAATATAGATATTATAATTCTCTTATTAGGATCAGGGTTAATCCTAATTTGGGATTAAATCATTAGTGAAGTGCAGAAGTAATGCCATAGGTCTAATTTAAAAAAAAATACTGCATACCACTGATTTTCGCAATTCGATAGCATAATTTACTAATTGAAACCACACTAAATTTACCTGTTAAGTTTCCCTCAGATTAGCTATTTTTGACAAAAAATAGCTCTGTTCAGGTGGCTCGAATAAATCATTTATTTAAACACTTTTAAGTCTACCTCACCAAAAAAAAAAAACATCTAGAAAAAACTACTTGAATTTTATCGTAAATGATGAGCAAAACACGAAAAGAATGTCGACATTTATTTATGCTTACGCTTGTACCTAGAACGGTTGTACCGAACACGTGTTTTATTATTGTTTTCTTTTTTATGTTTATCTCATGGTTTTTTTGAAAATTCGATTTATTTATACTATTTCTATTTGCTGTAAGTATATATATGAATTTTTCTGAACTTTTTACAATAATAATGAATAATTTATTAGAATAATACTGTAACAAATTTGTTTTTGCAGCTAAGTAACATATCCAAGGGCATGAAATCTTTTATAATCTTTATAAATTTATGAAGGAGGAAAAGGGACAAGGTGGACCTACAAAGTGGTTAAACCATTTACAAGACAGAGTATCAAAAGGCATTGATGTTAGCTTTAATACTGTGAGAAGAATAGTGCAAGAAGGTAATAAATTGTGAAATTTTTAATAAGATAATTATTTTTATTATTTTAAGATGCTATGAACCCATCACCGAGAAACGCAGTGGATGAATTTGAGGAAGAAATTGTGCGAAAAGCAGGTAATTTATAATTTCATCATAATTCGTAAATCAAAACACGCAAAGGAAGCTGTTTAAAAAACAGTAAAAACATAAAAAAAATAAATTTTACAGGAGAGATTTCGAAAATTAGTTCGAAAGCTAGGATTCGGCTGAAAAAAACGGAAGACATTTTTATGGGTCTAAATTACTAAAAAATTATCTATGCGCCTGTAATTTTTCTGACGTATAGTTTCTTCAAATACATATAAGGAAAAAAATGTATACAATATTTTTTTAAATAATTTATAATAGGTATTCTTTATAGTCTCATGAAACCTCTTTGAAAATTCTACTATGCTGGCGTGCATGATTGCGGTACACTGGAACGTCTAAAACAAAAAAAAATAAATATTTTCAGAAAATATTTTTTTTATATTTAAATCTCAATATAGATTACGGTTATTTTGTTGAGGCAAAAATTTACAAAATGGTACACCTCAAAAGTTGCTAGGGTCAAAAATAACAGGTTTTTTTTGTAAACAAATCGTTAAAAATAGAGGGAAAAAATTAACCAATCTTATTTATTGTAGTCTACACTGGGGCTACTTTTATATCGAAATATTAAAATTTTAGACCCATTAGTTAAATAGTTTTTAAGATATAATGCACGCCAAGTGCAAAATTGTTATTTTAAGAAAAAAGCGTTTAAAGTTTTGATAAACGAATTTTCACATATTAAATCTACTCGCAATCAATCATCTAGGCCTACTGTATACAAAAGTCTTTTCGATTCCTCATACATCTCGTTTTCAAATGTTCGTTTATCCTTCCTTGTAATTCTGAACTCTCTGGCAACTTTCGTTAGGTTGCGTTCGGCATCCATAGTACGTGTCTCGTGACGTTTTCAGGCAAAATCAATGGCTACAGGTCCAATTGTCATTCTCATGCCCTTCATAATTTCTAATATTTCAATGAAATCTTCATTGTAAGTTGGTATTGATATATGTCAAACGTAAACTAGCTATCAATGTATAGATAAATTCATATGTAATTTCTATCGTCAATATCTCGGTAACCGTTGAGTTTAGGTATAGGACATGTTAAATGAAACATACTTAGAATTTGAAGCAAAATCTAAATATGAAATAACAAATAGATGTTTCCATTTGAAAAAAATTAAGTTGGTGGTCGTACTTTGGTTTTTGGGCCACTCCGTATACATGGATTTACCATCAGAAAAACCGCATTCAAAAATAAAAATCGATGAGTCCGAGCAATTTTTCAAAAACCAAATCCCTGAATTTTTAATGAATTTATTCCAACCTTTACGTTCTCACTTTATGATATTTTGCGTATTGAGTTGAACATAAGGATTTGCCATAATCCTTAACAAAGGATTTCAGTTACAATTTTAAAATTATTAGGTATTTTTACGAATTGGTCGAAATTATCAAACATAAATATTTTCAACTATATAGCTTTTATCTAAAGAGGTAAAAATTAAATATTGAAATACTATTGATTAACAAATCTATTAATTGTACACTCAAAATAAAAATATTTTATATAGGTCAAGATTCAGGTCAATCTAAGATTCAATAAAAATAATCTAAAAATCAAGATGAAATAAATATTTAAAAACAATTAAGCCAGAAAAAGGAAAAACAAATTGAACTAGTGACCTAAGTATTCTCAAACAAGTTTCAATATTAGTGTTTACTTGTACTGATGAAAACCGAAAATGTGAATGTTGAATACACTGAAGACAATTTAGAAACTATTGTTAAAAATCTATGTGGTGTATCACACAATACTATTGCTAATAATTTTTTTTTCGTTCTTTTTCGTCAATGGAATGCGAAGTTACACAAGTTTCATTTTACGAATAACTAGCGTTTTTTCCGATCTCTTATAATTTTCAAGCAGGATTAATTTATTAAAAAGAAATACGTATCTTATTTTTTGAACGTTAGAAGGCACATAAAAAGTTTCAATCAAATCAAAATCATTGAGATATTTATTTTGCTGTCCGATTTGACGTGGAATGACTTCTATACAAAATAGTGTTAAAACGGATATGGACCTATGGAATTCAACTGTGGGGTTGCATTAGCAATTCCAATTTGGAAATTCTCAAACAGTTTCAATCACAAATTCTACGCATGATAACTAATGTCCTATGGTACATACTGAACAAAACTCTATATGTATAATGATCTAACTATTCTTACAATCCGGCAAGAGGTTTCTAGATTCTCTCAAAAATACGAAGACTGTCTTATTGTTAGTACATATCTAAATCAACTACCGTAGGTACTCTTAAATATTAATTCTGACAATAAATTTTCTAAATGTTATTATAATTTATGATCGGTTATAAAATAAATGGTGTAAGAAAAAAAATTGCCGAAACAAGGAAGAGCACGAGGTTTCCTTGTTCGTCATCGGTTATAAATCATGCTTCAAAACAAATCTACACTTTCCATAATACAGTCATTAAATTGGCTTGAAAGTGGGTTAGATAGGGTAGGTTAGGAGCTCCCTTCAATATGAAAACCCCTCCCCGCCCGCCATTCTGTTGTTCATATTCTTTATTCAATATATTTTTTTTAAATCATATGATAAATCATATAATCTGAACACAGTATACTACTGTGTAGATATATATGTATACCAGGAAATTAACAATTCTCTATTATAACAACAAATTTAATATCATGGTAACGATTATTTATGCTTTTTCGAAAACTTGAACTGTATTCATAAATTTTGACGTTTTATAGTTACGTTAAAGCATTGACAGCTATTAATTCTATATTTATATCTACGTCAATATGAATAATTGGACCTTATACATATATACCTATAACGACTGATCATTATGCATAATGTCCAACACGTTTAGCCTCTATAAGAAATTATTCAATTTTATCAATACAGTCCAAAGAAATTTGGTCATTATATACAGGCTGATTCACGTAGCCCGTTCGTTAGAAAATTTTTGACTTCCTATTATCGTAACTTAATGAAATTTGGTTTCCAACTATAATCGACCATTCTGAATCCAATTAAAATATTTGCAAGTGTACAGGATAAGTCATAAGTTGGGGGCTGCTACCAACTTCGTTATTTTAAATGGAACCCCCCAATTTCTATTACATTTTTGGATTCCTCGTTTAATTTTATGGTCACTTTATGTAAACTGTTTTTTGTCTAAAATTTACCATTTCCGAGTTATTCCAAAAAAAGAAAAAATTTTGACAGCTGCAGTCTGCCATGAAAATCGCTACTGTACCGTAACCGCTGCGAACTTCGGAATCGGACTTCTAGGACTCCAAGAGGACTTAATAAGCTATGTTTTAACGTGTTTTAATTTCAAAAAAAATCTTTCAAAACCCCCGAAATAGGCCTCCGAAGTTGAATCATTTCAAACCTCAATAACTTGCTTATTTCAAATGGAATGCCCCAATTTTCTTGACG